>WEDG01000883.1:0-83785 GCA_017591395.1 Schistocephalus solidus | reverse complement strand
TTATATCTCACACGACAAGGAGCGTTCCGAACCCTCATACGTTGTCAGCAACATCACAGCAACATTGCATCTAGCTATTAATTTTTTTAGTGAAGCAGTTTTTCTCCTATTTTTTTAAATTGGCGGCTCGCTGAACTCCGCCTCCGATTTAACCGTAGGAGTTTTTTTACTGCTTCTTTTCTAGTTCACCGTTTATATTAAAGATTGTTGACTATTGTTTTAAAAATGGCAAATCGTTCTGAATCGGACATGCCTATCATATTGTTCATTTCTGCTGTTAATATGGCTGCTCACATAGTGCAGCAATTATCCACTTTGTATTTATTTAAACCGCGATACTAAGTTTGAAATGACGGGGCTATCTGGGCCTTAAATATACAAATTTTTTTAAATTTATTTTATTGAACCAGCTTCTTTCCTGCCATATGCAGAAACGACACTGTTAAAATTACTTCTAATGTAATGGAACTTTCTCAATGCCTCACTAAATTCAAATATATTTTAATGAAAAAACTCTCAAAAATATTCTTACTAAACTCATTTCGTAGCAATTAACGTCTGTTTTCTAGTTTCATTTTTGATAAAAGGACGCCTTTCAGTTTAAAAACGTTGTTGGAATCGTCAAAAATGTTGTAACCTGACATGACGTCAGGCTTGCACTTAGGGTTTGTGAACTTCATGCTGTAGACTTTCCACCTTAAGCAGATAACATGTTTCTCTGCGCTACGAGAAAGTAACCACATAATGCTCATAAACGTTTACGTTGAATGTGTACCAAGTTTTATACTTTTTAGGCAGCATTAATAAGTGGACAGATAGGATGCTCTCTGGCTGGACATTTCGCATCTTGGAAAATCTCCCAAAAAGAAGTTTTTCAAAAACAAAAGAAGCATTTTATCTATAAAATACATACACTTCAATGAGAGAAACCAATATTAATTACGTAGGAATGTTTACAGAGTGGCCGAATAGAAGCCCACATTCATTCGGCGAGCTTTTGAAATTGAGCCGCCATCTTTTCTGCTCTCCATTCGCATGTGCATCCTCTTATATGTACGTCGATTGGCCTATTTCACCCATTTTATACTTGAATTTTAACATTATTTGTTTAATCGAACAACAAAAAAATGAGGTTATCAGCGCACGACACTGGCACTATTTTGAAGCAAGTCCAAATTGATAGATATTTTGAGAAACAGTCAAGGACGATTCTTCACGGTGAATGGAGGACCTATTTTACTGAAATTTTTGGATTTTTACTTTCCAAATAAAGCGTAGCTCTCTCCCAATAGACTGGTCCCAATAAAAAAACGATTGTTTTGCTACTTAAAAGCTTACAGTAGGTTGTCTTGTTGAGCATAAGTTCACTGGGCTGACCATGAGACAATGGGGACAATTATTTGCAGAGCTTTCATTTCATTGGACGCCTACCGTTTCTTTTTCATTTTGAATTTGTTATTTTCACCTCATTTAAACTTATTTTATTTATTAATTTCGGTTTTTAATTTACTTTCACGGTTTTCGTGTTTTTTTGTTATTCTTTTGCCCCACCCATAAAACTCCTATTGCCAGGGTTCCCGTAAGACAGGCTCCTGGGTTTAATCATTTAATCTGGGTCCGCCTATTTTGCTCCTACCGCCCATTCAAAAGTTGGTGTCCTAAAGCGAGTGAAATATGTGGTCATTAGGCTGCATGATAATTAATATTACAACCCTGCTTAAGTAATTTTACCGAATTCAAAACACATCGCGAAAGTTTCGTCGAAATTTCATGAGAAGGCATATATTTGCGGCGTCACTATAAGGAACCTTGAGTGCATCAGTTTCGTACTCTCCCATCGACTGCTTGTCTCGAAAACCAGACGCCTTTCGTAATAATTTATGCTGGAGTTTGATGGTGATTTGGCGTCATGCGAAGTTATTGTAAAGACCAGTTTCTAGTATAGCTGAACAAGGTAAATTGCTTTAAGAAACATTCCTTTTGCAGCCACAAAATGAAAAACCACTTATTGCTATAGTGCATATCTACGTGCATTATAATTTGGCGAGACAAACGTTTGGAAAGGAGCCAACGCGGTTTATTTGCCGGAGCTTTCGCAGAGATGCAGGAGACCTGGGGAAGAGAAGATTCAAACGTAACAACAACCGAAGTGTTTTTTTCAAATCAATGAATTGACTGTCTAGATCGAAGGGATAGTATTCGTGAACAATCGTAACACAATGGAATTATATTTAACTGCCTACATTATTTTTGTACTGTCGCATCATTCACCTGTCATTAAAACCAAACTTATTTCGCAAAATTGACTTTTGAATTTACTGCTGATGCGGAAAAATGTGAATATATAGTGAACTTCAGTTTCTGATATGGTGGGGTGACAGAAATTACAAAAAAAATATTTCAACATGAAATTGCAGAAGTTAAACAGCCCTATCTCATTAGTGGACCTAGATTTAGTGGCGTTTACGTGGTTTTATTTAGTATGTAAATGTTTGGGAAGAACCCAAAGAACGTGTTTCAGTTGTCGGGGCTTTAAGCAGAGTGAAAGATTCCATCATCATATATGACAAGAACGTAACAAGCGAACCACGTTTATTGTCAATCAATGAGAGAGAGAGAGAGAACAGTAGGGGAGCCACTCTTAGGACCCTTGGTTGCATCTGTTTTGCCCACGTCGTCTAAAATGTCTGCCTTTATTTTAAGAACTGAAAACCACTGAGGACAATAAAAACCTGAAAGATGATAATGGATTTATTATTCGTGACCGCGTTTCACGTATACCAAGGGAAACGTCGGTTGAAATACATACGATGCATGCTGCGCATTCGATAAGGTAACCTCATCTGTTTTGAAGGTTACTCAACGGAAGTGGTAAGCAATTTGTGGAAAACTCTCAACCACTTGCGTTATGTTGAAGGTATGAGCATCTTTAAAAAAAGGAGTGACCGCAGTAAAATAGGTGCAATCTTAAGTGTGGATGCGTCGATGTTAATGGATATATAGAGGATTTACTACATCGGAAAATGTAAAATGATATTCTGTCGCTTGTTTTCAATTTAAAAATAATAATTAAATAAGGTTGTATTATTGATTATCATGCAACCTTATCCCAAGATATTTCGGTGACGTCATAAGTTGGCTTTTGAGCAATTATCTTTTTGTTTATTCGGAAAAATCACACTCTGAACAGAATGACCACTTAAGTAGCATATACTTTTCTGATGGATTTTAATAACCATTTTAAATTCAAGTACATTGTTCACTTGGTAGCAAATTACTTTTCTTTTAAAATCTTTCACCTTAGGAAAGTACTTATAGCGTTTTATGAAACTTTCGAAATTGCTGAATAATTTTGAATCCTACTGGCCTTTACGCTTGCATTTACGTTTTCTAACGGGCGTGTTTTATGTACTCTGTTAAAGTAAAATCAAATATTTTCCTTCGCCTTGAAAACAAGGTCATATATTGCTCATAGTATTTTGCAATGGATGTGGGTCACTTTGAATGAGATATACGCAAAATAAAAAATATTTTTGAAGAGGGAGCATTTAAAATGGAAGTTTCACTGTCTTAAAAAGTAGCCTAAACGTACTCGAAACGAAATCGGGGCAGCATTATCCCAACAAGCAAAATGGAGCAACTGTCTAGGTAAAACCAATTTGCACTTTGAAAATTCTAACCTGTCATAGACAGTTATCGGTTAGACCAGTTACGTGGAAGTGAAATTGTCACGTTTTCGTGCGATTAGCTGGGCAGATAGACAGGAGTGGACACCCTGCGGAAGGTTTAACACCTTCATTAGGAAGCTAGGGGGGAATAAAGACAGGCTTTGTTGCATGCAAACTCATGATCAAGGGGTAAATGAGCAGATAGACAGCAAGGCATTATAATTTTAAGGCCAGCATACCTTTTGCTGCAGAAGAGGACGTCAAGAAATGGCAGCTGGTTTTTTTTTCTACCTCCTCCATCGTAAATTGTATCTCCGGGAAGACACTATTGAGAAGTTCTTTGAACGTGATTACCAAATCCCGTTTGATGACAACGAAGGTGTCATCCAGATAACGAGCTCAGAATTTCGGTCTGTGGAAGAACAGCGACTCAAAACCATTGTAGGTCCACCTGACCTATGAGTCCGGAGATCGGTGAACCCATTGGTGTTCTCCTCATCTGCTCCCAGATTGTACCGTCAAATTTGAAGTTCGTCCTGAGACAGAATTTTAGATGTTGGTTTAGCATCTTTTTCTATAATTCCGCCGAATTAAAAGTGAATACAAGATAGAAAGGAAGAAATAGATGTGACCGCTGGGAAAAGAGCCTTATTCCCTTGAAATTTAGGGTTCCAAATCGAACCCATCTTCAGAGCCAGTATCAGATACGAGTAATTCGTACACGTAGTGTGGCAGTATTTATAGGATGCAGTCACTATGCTACTTCATGCCTATGGCAACTACCGGCTTCCCTCTTCCTTGAGGATGACTGTCCTCTGGTGCACTAATTTTTTGGTGGCCAGCATGCGAATCGTTATCCGCTGAAATTCTTTCACCTGTTCTGGAGCAACTAGCACGGGGATCGCCGGTACACCTATATATGCAGCTTGGGCAAGTACAACGGGTCACGCGGCAGATACACTGGCCCACACGTAGGCTAGATTAGTGCACGCCAGCCTGTACCAGCGCACACTACCTCTCCTTTTATACACGGGGAGTGGTGGCGTGCCTATGCAGAGGCTCGCACCGGGCTAACCACTTGCACTCAACGCCACTATCAGATGGCTTACCGATTCCAATGGAGGACCGGGAAATGGGCAATTGAAGAGCGATTGAAATCGACACTTTAGAACATTCATCACAATTAAAACCATTACTACGCGCTCAACACTGAGATTCAAGCTGAAATTGGCTCCGTCTAAAGGCGGCCTCTATAAGACTCCCACCTAGATGGGCACCCAGCTGCTTCATTCTTTCTCCGAAAACCTAAATTAGTTTCTTTATAATCAATTTAAAATTTCCATTCTCAAAAATCTGTTGATCTGTGCATGTAGTCAACTACGTAAACTGCCATATGTTTCATTTAAAGTATTGGCACTGACGTTACTCACTGCAAATTATAAAACATTTTCTTTAAATTGCGTGTATATTGGATTTCATATTTTTTTTTGCAACCAAGTCTGCTATTTAATGCAATGCTAACATTCTTTGGCGTTTGGCCTGTCCTGAATACCTTTCAAGCTTGCAATTATTCATTTCCAGGGGAACTCTGAACAGCGAAACTGTATGAATACAGTAAGCCAGTTCCATGTTTTAAGGTGGAGCTACCTCAAATGTGGCGCTTAATACACGACTAATTTCAAATAAATCTATTAAAAACAGGGGTCAGGCTGAACTGAATATATGTTATCATTCCGATTTTTTGAACGTCCAACTATCACAGACCAGGTGCAAGTGCTAGCCAATGCATGCGTGAGCGGCCGTGAAAGATATATGTCAAATGCTCGTACAATCACCTGTGGAGAGTTCCTAATGGATTAGCTCATTTTTCTGAGTTGGATGATAAGTGTGACTGAAACCCAGTTTCTTTCGACGGAAAGGACAACCCAATGTTTTGATATTTTTACATTTTAAGCTAAACTTTTGACATAAATTTTAATGAGGTATGACCTGGAAGCATATGTATGATCGACGGTTTTCAAACCCCAACACGGTAGATACAGAGAAACCGATCGGCAACGAGAAAGTGTCCTCAAAACGGCAAGTTATTTTCACTCAAAATATGCTTGTATTTATAGCATCCCGTTTAACCTGTCCAATCCGCTTCAAGAGGAAGATAGGGAACAGCTGGGCACAATGCTCACGGAAATGGATCAATCAGAGCTGACGAGAGCTCTCAGGCCACTGCCAATGCAAAAACATTGTCGAGCATCGTTTATTGAATGCAGCGTGAGAAACACGCACATGTGCTTTTCTATGAGATGAATCCTCGTGAGAAAATGATCATATCCAACACCGTTTGGCGCACATTATAGTCATCATGAGTTTTTTTTCATGTTAAAGATCACTAACCCACCGACTATCGTGAATACTGATCATGCCTTCGGACGATAGAAATATCTCCCCTAACGAAAATTGCAGCTTAACTCTCTTTCACATTGGATTAAGATGATGAGACGCTCTTGTGCTGAACACCACGACAGCCTATTTATGATAATTCAGTCTAATTTATTGACCAGGGAGAAATGAATGACCATTTCCGTCTTTTTCATCGCCATCAGACTGCAATATACCATCAAAAGTTTAAAAAAAGCATAGTATTAGAACCCGCGACCTCTTGTCATAGAGTCAAATGCATTACGAAAAAGCCACGGACTCATCGGCATTTTGGGTCGTGATCGGGAATATGATGATATTTTCAGCTCACTGATCTAGTTAGGGAAAATTTAGGTCAATATCTGAATTGGCCATTAACAAAGAGCCCTCAGCGGCAGTCATACAGTTAATTCTGTTGCCAACGATTTTATGGTAGAACTGAAAAAGACCAGAGAGAAAGCAATAGTCATTTTCCTCTTGTTCGCCGTCATCAGCCAGTCCAAATCAATCGCATGTGTAAAAAGCTGGTGTTAGACCCTGCCACATATTTCAATTGTGCCGAACGCTCTTGGAGAAAGCCATAGGCATGTCAGCTTTGTAGGTAGTAATCGGGAATATGATTTTAATTTCGGCTCATTGATCTGGTCGGGGAACAGATATGTGCCTCTGTGCATTCTCATCAATATAGAGCCCTCAACAGCAGTCATATAGTTAGTTCTGTTGCCTTCAATGTTAAGGTATAACCGAAAAAGATAGGTGAGAAATCAGAAGTCCTTTCCTTCTTATTCGCGGTCATCAGCCAGTCAAAATCAATCGTATGTGTAAAACACATGGTGTTAGACCCAACGACCTTTTGTCATTGAGTAGAACAGTCTAAGAGACAGCCATAGGGATGTCGGCTTTGTGGGTCGCGAATGGGAATTTAACGTTAGTTTTGGCTCACCAATCCGGTCAGGAAACATTTATAACCTTCTGTGCCTTGATTCTTAATTAAGAGTCCACACAGGAAGTCATCTATAAATTTCTTGTATCTAATATTTTATAAACTATAACCCCAAAAGACCAGAGAAAAAGCAATAGGCATTTCCTTCTTATTAACCCGTCATCAGCCAGTTAAATTTTATCGATGTGTGAAAAACCTGGGATTTCACCCCACGACCTTTTGTCATTTAGTCGGACGCTCTAAGGGAGAGCCATAGGGATGTCGGATTTGTGGGCCGCAATCGGGAATATGAGGTTTGATTTGGCTTACCAATCTGGTCAGGGAACAGGTATGTCCTTCTGTGCCTTGGTTCTCAATTGAGAGTCCTCATAGGCAGTCATTAAGAGATTTCTCATATCAAAAATTGTACGGTTTAACCTAAAAGACCAGAGAGAAATCTCTAGCCATCTCCCACGTGTTCGCCATCATCTTCCAATCAAACTCCATCGTATGTGTGAAGCACCTGGTGTTAAACCCCATGAAAGCTCCAAGGGAGAGCAAAAGGCATGTCGGCTTTGTGGGTGACGATCGGGAATATAATGTTGGTTTCGGCTCACCGATCTGGTCAGGGAACATATATGTTGCTCTGTGACATGGTCTCTAATATAGCGCCCTCAAAGGTAGTCAGATAGCGACTTCTGGTAACTTTTATTTAGGGTGTAACCAACAAAAACCATCGAGAAAGGAATGCCTATTTCCTTCTTATTCGCCGCCAGCAGACTCTCATACACGATCAAAAGTTTGATAAAACATGGTATTAGATACTGCGACCTCTTGTCGCATTTTCAAATGCTTAAAGACAGAGGCAAGGGCTCGTCGGCTAAGTGAGTCACGATCGGGAATATGCTGTTAGTTTCAGGTCACCGATTTGGTTAGTGAACATGTATGTCACTGCATGATATGTTTGTCGATATGGCGCCATCGCAGTTAGTCATATCATCACTTCTGTTGCCTAGGATGTGAAGGTAGAACCAAAAAAGTCCAGAGAGAAAGCAATAGTCATTTCCTTCTTTTTCGCTGTCATCAGCCTGTCTAAATCAGTCGTATGTGTGAAACCTGGTCTTAGACCCCACGACCTTTTGCATTTAGACGAATGCTCTAAGAGAGAGCCATATGCATGTTGGCTTTGTTGGTTGCGATCGGAACTATGATGTTAGTTTCGGCTCACTGATCTGGTCAGGGAACATGTTTCTCCCTCTGTGCCTTGATCCTCTCACAGGCAGTCATAGGGCAATATCTGTTATCTTTTATTTTAAGGTATAAACGAAAAAGACCAGAAAGAAATCTTTAGTCATTTCCTTCCCATTCGCCCCTATCAGCCATTTATTCGTAATCAATAGTGTGAAACATTTGGGAATTGAGACAACGACCTTTTCTACTTATGTCGAACGCTCTACCAGAGAGCCACTACCACGTCGTTGTTGTGCGCTGCGATTGGGAATATGATGTAAGTTTCGTCTCACCGATCTGGTCAGGGAATATGTATTTCCCTCTGTGACTTGGTTCTTAATATAGAGCCATAAAATTCAGTCATATAGTGACTTCTGATAAAGAGGAATATAAGGTAGAACCCAGGAAGACCAGAGGGATATCTTTATCCATTTCCTACTTATTCACCTTCATCATAAAGTCAAACTCGATCGTATTTGTAAAACATCTGGGGTTAGACCTAGGGACCATTTGTCATATAGTCGAACAATCTAAGGGAGAACCATATGCATGTCGGCTTTGTGTGTCACGACAGCCTTTATAGTACTCACAGGCAGTTCCGTGGCATCTTGTGGTATCTGTGATTATAACGCAGAAGCGAAAAAGACAAGGAAGACTGAAACTGCCATTTCTGACTTATGAACTCAAATCAGCCACTCATACGCAATGTAAGCTGTGAAGAACATGGGAGTAAACATGCGACCATTGATCATTGTGTTGAACCCTCTACCAATGGACCACGGTTTTGTTTGTTTTTGTTAATTGTGATTGTGCAGATGGTTATAGTGTGCAGTGCCCCGGCCTTGTCAGGGAACATGTTTGCCTAAGAGCTAAATTTATAGCTCTTGCTGGCAGTCTTATAGAGATTTGTGATATTCAAGATAATCAGGATGTACCGATAAAGACAAGGGATACTGTTATTTCCATTTCTGTCTTAGAAGCCGTCAGCAGCTCGAATAAACCGATCCCAAGTGTGAACCACGTAAGAATCGAACCCGCGATCTTATTTCATTGCGTCAAATGCTGTACCAGGTGCCCGTCGTTATTGTCGGTGGCGATTGGGCGCATGATTATATCTGCAACTCACCTTAATGGACTGGGAACTTGTATGCCTCACTATTCTATAAAGCCCACTTTAGAGTCCCCGCAGGCTGCTCCATGGCATCTTGTGTTATCTATGATTATAATGCTGAACCACAAAAATACAACACAGACTGAAATAGCCGTTTCTGACTTATGAGCCCTAATCAGTTGCTCATACGCGATGTTCTATTTGTTTTTGTCAGTTGCGATGGTGCAGATGATTATAGGGCAAAGCACACCGGCCTTGTCAGGGAAATTGTGTGTACCACTGTGCCAAAGAGATAGATTTATAGCCTTCGCAGACCGTCCCATTTGGACTTGTGGTATCCAAGGTAATCAGGTTGTACCGATAAAAACAATGGAGACTGTAATTTCCATTTGTGGCTACGAAGCCGTCATCAGCTTGTCATAACCGATCCCAATAGTGAAACAAGTTAGATTCAAACCCGCGGTCTTAGGTCATTGCATCGAATGCTGTAGCAATATACCAGGTGCCCGTCGTTATTGTCTGTTGTGATCGGGCGCATGATGATATCTGCAACTCACCTCAATGGACTGGGAACATGTATGCCTCACTATTCTATAGAGCTCACTTTAGAGTCCTCGCAGTCTGTTCCATGGCGTCTTGTGTTATCTATGATTATAATGCAGAACCAAAAACGGAAAGGAAGACCGAAACTGCTATTTTTGAATTACGAACCCTGATCAGCCGCTCATACGCAATTATAGCTGTGAAGAAATTTGTATTGAACGTTCGACGTTTAATCATAGTGTTAAAAACTCTACCAATGTGACACAGGCCTGTTTGTTTTTGTCATTTTTGATTGTGCAGATGATTACAGTGTGCAGCGCATCGGCCACGTTAGGGAGCATGTTTGTCCCACTGTGCCTTGTAGCTCAATTTATAGCTCTGGCATGCAGTCCCATAGGGATGTTAGATAATCAGGTTGCACCGATAAAGACAAAAGAGACTTTTATTTCCATGTCTGGCTTATTAGCCATCATCAGCTCGTCATAACCTATCCTAATTGTGAAAAAAATCTTAGATTCGAACCCAAGATCTTATGTCATTGAGTCAAATAATGTTCCAATATACCGTGCCCGTCGTTATTGTTGGTTGCAATCGGGCGCATGATGATATCTGTTACTCGCCTAAATGAACTGGAAACTTGTATGCCCAACTAGTCTATAGAACCCACTTTAGAGTCCTCGCAGGCAGTTCAATGGCGTCTTGAGGTAGCTGTTATTATAATACAGAACCGAAAAAGACAATGCAGATGGCAGTTGCAATTTCTGACTTATGAGTCCTAATGAGTCACTCATACTCGATGTAAACTAAAAAGAATGCGGGAGTTGAACTTGCACCCTGTGGTCATTTATTTGACCCCTCTACCAGTGGGTCACAGGCCTGTCGTTTTTGTCGGTTGCGATTCAGCAGAGGATGTCAGTATGTAGCGCACTGGACTGGTCAGGGTGCATCTTTGGCGTGCTATGCTTTAGATCGCAATTGATATATCTCGAAGGTTGTCCTTTAGCTACTTGTGGTATCTCAATTCGTAATGAGAACCGATGAAGACAACGGCGAACGGAATTGCCATTTCTGACTCATAAGCCGTCATCATCTATTCATAACATTTGCCAAGTGTAAAGCACATTAGATATAAACCCCCGACCTTCGGTCATTGAGTCGAATGATCTACCAAGATATAAGAAGTCTATCGTTATTGTCGGTTGGGATCAGAAGTCTGGTCTCTTTTACCTACCAGTGGTAGACATGCCACTTCATTGAGGCTGCCCTGCGACTTCGTGAGAACGGGTTCCAGATAATTGGCCAGTTGTCCTTCGCGCAGCTTTGGCAAAATCACGTGCTGTATGAGAAGTAGCTTAAGCGTCATGCTCAGAAGGCAACCGTCATAGGCTAGATCAGAGCTATGCACATAGGCCGAGCTTCAGTCGATGTAAGCCACATTAAAGTCACCCATGATTGGGATATCCGACCGTGTAGCAATCTTTCTAACCTCCTGTAGCAGGAAAGCATTGGCTACGGGATCTCATTTCAGTGGACGGTAGAGTGTCATGACATCTAACATAGAGGAACCTCGTGCTTTGATGGATAGCCGTATCGCGTAGGAAATAGATGCCAGTTTATCCGTTTTGTCTAAAACGGTAAGTCCAATTTTCAAATATGTGAGTACGCCTCCTCCTTGACGCCCTATCCTGTCTTTTCTAAACAGTTGGTGGCCAAGCATATTAACATCCCAGTCGTCCACGTGTTTGGACAACCAGGTTTCTGCTAAATAAATTATATCATGAGATAGTTTAAAGACATTAATCTTCAGTTCGTCGAGCTTTGATAAAATACTCTGTGCATTGGTGTACATGAAAGTTTGCGTGTGTGTTTGTACAAACTTAAGTCCGCTGGTGTTTGGCAACCTGACAGCGGTCGAGAGTACTTGTAAACCTGTCTCCTCATCCTATGGGTCCGTCGCGTGACCATCTTCACTTGCATACCTCAAGTCCCATTGAACCATCTGTCCTTGGTTTTATGCATCGCAGGACTTTTTAGGCCATTGTTAATTCTTGATGCATTTTTATAGGGTTCATATCGCACTAACACGTAAGTGTTTCCTCTTTTGATGTGCATCGGACCAGATGGTCACTCCATCAATTTCAAAAGTGTCGCCAATATCTCCTTTGTGGACTGCAAGTAGTGAGCTTGGATCTAGCATCTGAACAATCAGTTTTTGCTCATGAAGGGTGATGTACAATTAAAGTTTAGTCTACTGAAGTAATTGCAGTCCCCATCCTTGTAACATTTCTGGCAGACACTTGCAGAGATTTCGGTAGGCGGCAGTCTGTCCTTAAGTTGCATAACGCGGCGACAAACCCAGTTGACACCGCACCCACTGTGAACATAACCACGTTTAATCAGTCCTTCAATCAAAGAAGACATCGGAAGAAACCAAAGAGTTAGTCCCCACATAGCATTATCGCTGCCCTTACGACAAAAGAATGTGCAATTCTTGGCTGAGAAGAACAGGGAGCATTAAAAATTTAAAAGAAGACTTTTAAAGACATAGCTATTCTGCCGGCTGTCAAAGGTTGTTGTACAGTAACGCTAACCAAATCTGGTTACAGAAAGAAATCTCAGAGCTCCTCGATAACCACCAATCTTATAAACAATGTCGAGCCATTGAACTGAAAAACTGCTCAACCAAAAAACCGAAAGTTGTGAAAAATCCGTGCAAACGGTGCAATCACGCCCACAGGTGGTGGATAGTGGAATGGCCTTCAGAGACTGCGAGCTGAGAAAAAGCTGATTCTTGGATCTGGCGAATAAGCAGTCGCGGACCAGCAGCGACAGTGCAACCACGATGCAATGGGCTGAGATCTGGCGCGCCAAAGGCCTTATAGAAAAGCACCAAAGCCCGATGACAACACTGTGAACTGGCAACTGTTAATCACCATTTAATACGTTCTCTTGCTCCCATTGCCTTGTGTGTATGCTCTTGATTCAAAGCTCTAGATGCGAAAACTTTCAGCAAACAATCTGAGTGGCTGTTGGGGACCCTCTCGTTATCAAAATTCCCAAGAAACCTCGTGATAAAAATATGTTTGATTATTCGATCCATGCTACGGCGTCTGTGGTAACCGACGCGCTCCAAAACCTTTGTCTAGTGCTGCGGGCGAGTCGTAGGGGAGCTGGACTACTCAATCAGTATCGGACCCTTGATATTGAATGCTGGAATGAGCGAACGTTCCTTGGATCCAGGTACCCAAAGTCCGACGGCGCGCAGTCTGTACCAGTACATAGTAAATATGTGCTGCCTGTAGGATGTCCGAAACCCTGACTTGGGCTCTCTGGAAATAAAAATCCCGGGGGCCAATTCACAGTCCGCGCTATACTGCAGTGGTCCTCGTAACTCCTCTGCTAGACATGGTGTGGGCGATTGCCGTCTCACAAACGAGCGAACCGTGCATTACTTTTTTGGGTACCAGTCAATGAAGAATGTTTGTTTGAAAGGTCAATTCCACAAAAACCCCCATCGTTTCCATGTGCACATTAATTTTTGCTGCTTTACGGTACAACAAACAGATGTTCTACTCCCATCTGCAAGCGTTGGTTAAAAGACTCCCGCGCAGCGATCTGCTGATTGTTGCTTGAGAAAAGAATGGCCGGACTGGACATGGTGACTCCACGGTGAGTCATATCATAGGCCGATTTGGACTTTTTATTTATGTGCAAAGCGTGAAACATTGCTGAACTTTGCTGACCAGAACCGACTGACGTCGTAGTCAGCATAGGAGACACCATGCATATGTTAACGAAATTAACATGCTCAAAATCGCGAATCATCAAATTAGTGAGATCTGTGACTTAGTACTCGGCCTAGGAGGCGTTACGCAGGTGTTGGTGCACTAACTATGATCAACCACGCGACACCATATTACTGAAATCAACCAGAAAATAGTCCGCATAGGAACCATTATGTAATTGTTTTGTAACTGAGCCTCCTCACTCCGTGGCACACCAAAATAATGAATTAAGTAGCTTAGTAGTCAGTAAAGTAGCCGTTGGACGCGCGTTCGTGACCTGATCATGCTAACATACGCCACACACAGTGGAACACCTGTGACATATTAGTTTATTTAAAAATCAATTTATTAAGGGATAGAAAGGCAAACGCTTTTAAACTCCGTATAGTTTACAGGGTGTTTAAGAAGAAACAGCAATACATAATGAAAATTCAAAGAGGACGTTTACATAATTTCACGATGAAAGCAAGCAGCCATCGTTTAATTAAAAAGAGTATATAAAAAAGAGTGCTAACATAATAAGCGTAGTATGAGTGCATTTAGATGTAGGGCCGCAAGCAGCTGCTGGGCGAGAATCTTGTTGTCAATGGAAGCAAATATAACAACAGCCACAGGTAATTTATTCCAAACTTCAACCACTGTTGCAGAAGTATAACTTTCCAGTGTCCAGTCTGGCCCCAGTCAGACGTGGTTTGAATGGATGATCTCTCACGTTTGCGATTGTTGCTAATTGAAAGAAAACTCAAGGTACGTGACAGTAGTCCTGACCACATATGATAGGGAATGTTTGTATCAGACCGATTCGCAGCTGCGTGTTTTTCAAGGGAGAGTGATCAAAATATGGCCAAAGGGTTTTATAAGGTAATGAGCCCTGTCCAGTCATAAGTTTGGTTGCATGCCTTTCAACCTTTTTAAGGGTGCTGAGCTTCTTGGCGTTTCAGAGTCTACAAGCTTGGATAGTGAACTCAAATTGCAGCCGTACAAATGTTCTAAAGACGTAAGTGAAATAGTTTTCTTCAAAGGCAGATAAAGGCCATTTGACCAGGTCAGCATATCCAGTATAGGAAGCCTTATGCAAGTGTTCGGTAACTGAATATGTTCACCCCTTTTACAATATGTTACGTGCATAGGTGAGTAAGACGTCAGTATCAGAGATCATATGTATGTCTTTATGAATTGACTATGCTCAACCATGCGACACATCACATTACTGAAGCTTGTGACTTATTAACAGTATAGAGGCCTCAATGCAAATGTTCCTGAGGATTAAAGGACAGAATCCCTGAAGGATAAATGATCGAGTAAAATAATAAACAGCATCGTTATCTTTTGGTAAGGGCAGAGCGTTGGCTTTGAAGTGCATCGCTTTCCCGGTCAATTCAGTGGTATCTTGCAAGTAAATGAACATCTGGTTTTTTTGAAGGCCTCTATCGTGTCCGCCATTAGGATGTCCTAAGAAAGTCCGTTTCAGACTTTGACAATTTGTTCAAAAAATTGTATTTACGCACATTCAGGTGAGATATGCTTCTGTCAAGTTTGAAGGAGTTCCCACCCAGGTTTGTTGTTCTGGCCAGTGCAAAGCAATCGCAAATTTCGGAGCACAGTTCCGGTTTTTCACGAGCTCGTAGGTCTGTATGAGATCACATCAGATCTGCCGGTACTCAAGAGGAAATATATAAAATTGCAAAAAGTCTGCATGCATATGGTAAAGTACTTAGGCCCTTCACGATTTTTTCGCCCTTCTTTGAACCCTTTTCAGTAACTTGTAATCTTTTTTTCAACCAGGGGCACCACACCTGAATTCCATATTCCAGTTGCGAACTTTTGAAAAAGCTCTCTATTTTTATCCATAAAAGTTCTTTTATTGGCGAACAGGACCTCAGTTGCCATTTTATCCGACGTGAGGCAATGAACCAAGGGTATCAGGGATCACAAAATAATGATTTTAAAGTCTTTTTGTACAGTTAAATTTGATAAGCACCCTTGAAGTAATGAGGAACATTTTCATTGTCCCCCTAAATTTTCCCTAGCATTTGTTAAATAACCGTACTCAACCCCGCGGCAGAAATTATTACTGACACCTTTGACCGTTACGCATATGGTCGTGAGCTAACCATGCTTAACCCCAAGGCACACCACCTAAGTGACCCCCTGTGACTCATTAGTCAACATAGGAGATACTTTGCATATCTTTGCAAACAAAACATGCCCAAAACCGCGACACATTTTACTACTTATATTTATATGTAAGTAGCGGGCAAAGGAGCAGTAGGGCCTGTTCGTGAAGTAATATACTTAATCCATCAACAGACGGAATTCGTGGCCCCCTGCAACTTTTTTGTCAGTATGGAAGTCGTTTACTGACCATACTCAACCCCGCAACAAAAGGCATTACTGACACCTATGACTTAGTAGTCAGCAGAGGAAACACTATGCATATCTTTGTGACTGAATGAGGCCAAAACTGTGACTTACTCCATGACTCATATCTACGACATAGTAATCGTATAGAAAGGGTAATGCATTGGAACGTGAAATGACCACGCGAAATACCTTAGCACGCAACATGCGACTTCATCGTTCTTGTCGTTTTGCGCTTTGCCCTCTCTCGGATGTGGTGGGGTGTCGACCAGCGACTTTTGTAAGCAACCAAAGGGGCATTCACGATTCGTTCGGCGAACGCACAGACCTCGCATAACAACTCCTCTACGCTTCTTCTTCCACGGCTCTTTAACTTCTCCACGATAGGCTGCACGCGGTTCATGGCCACCGTGTACTTATAGGTTTCAGTTAACGGCCTCTTACCTTTTCTGCCGATAATGTCAAACAGCAATGACTTAACTGCTCCCGGCTAAGCACACTCGTTAGTGAAAGGCTTGTTTATAAATAATGGTATTAAATGCAATATACAGGCATTTGCCGGAACTAAGGGTAGGCAGATGCCATTTTCTTACTGACAATGTGGTTGCGACTCAAATAAAGCACTTTCACATGCAGTTCATCCCCTACATCCATTGCAGTGAAACGTGCCTTGCAACCAAAGTAAAATGACCCACGTCAATTAAAATTCGGCACTAACTACTTAAGTCGATAATTTTCTCAACCAAGAGCTGCAAAACGCCCTCGTATGAGAACAAACGAAATACACGTATGGGTAGCTTATACTGTCCATGTGACGGTAATTCGTCCACAGTTTGATGCTGAACTTTCGGTTGAAGTTCATTTTGGAAGCTTTTTAACTGAACAGATTCGTGACTGCGATTTAACTTCCCTTATTTATTCACCGCGTACACCAGCTTTTGGAAATTTTGGGTTCCTGAATATAACATATACTTCAACGTACGTGGGGCCACAGTCCCGCTTAGTTCCATAATAGCTCCACCTATGACGGGGCCATGTGCAAGCAGGGAGGCCATCGACACTATCAAAAGTTCCCCTTGGCATATTCATTTTAAGCATAGAAAATAGGACATACGTTTGTTCTTGTACTGCAAAGAACGTTCCGAATGAATATGCATCTCGTTACTTTTAAATGAAGAGGTACGAAGTTCACCAGTCGGGAACCTGTGCTGTGCTGCTGAGCACGCAGCGGCTCCTGCCACCGTCCTGAATGACGTGAATATGAGGTAGCCCTCCTTCTGATGCATTATGTTGTAGAACGCACTACAACCCGCACGTTAGCACAAAAATGTAAGGCAACCAGTATCTTGACCATAATTTCGAATTGATTTTCATAACCACACATTTCTGTGCTTGTATAACACAAACCTATCTGCAAAAGGGCTGAGAGCTGGAAATGTGTTTGAATTTACTGGCTTGAAATGATTAGCCAACTTCTAAATATAATAAGAAAGCAAGGTACACCTACCACCTCACTAAAACGCTAGAAAAAATCTTGCACTTAAAGAATTTGTTGGAATCTCTTGAAGGCAGGGTCACCCGTCGGCATCGCAATCCAAAATGGCCGCAATTATTGAGTACCTCGACGAAACCGCAGAAAGATTCGAAGAACACGTAACAAAACCAACGAACAACAACCTACAGCGACAAATAGAAAATGCCATGAGGATTTACGACCCCGTAAAAACGCCCTGCCACCCAGACGACCTGTTCTGTAACGTGCCCGAAATACGTTAACCCCGACCCAGGAGTGAAAGAAGACGTTGATATATACAGTATATGCATTCATCTCCGAATGATTGGCATTCTCCCCTTCATGATATCCTGGCTTAAGGTGGTTGAAATGAACGGAGAACTCATCAGAATACGGCCTATCTTGGCGGCGGATGAGGCACGTGGTGTCTGACAGGACATGAGTAACAACATTAGGATCAACCCATGCTGGATGAAATTTTGGTGGTACCCCAGCAGGCGCTGCAAAATTTCGCATCCATACGATATCCCGCACCTGGTATGGGGTACTATGCGCTAGACGGTCGTAGTAAGCTTCTGTTGTCACTGTCCTTATTGCAGATGTAGGCAAGCTTCCATTAATGCTACTCAGTGAGTTCTCCTTAAGCGTGAAGCGTTTGTGTCTACGTTTTTCATTCGATGCGTAGTCGAAAGATGAAGGTCTTCAGGGAGTTGCATCTCTCGACCACACGTGAGAATAAATGGAGTATGGCGTGTGGTAGCATTTACCGTGGATCGGTAGGCCAAAATGCAGGCTGGTATAGCGTCGTCCCAGGTTGGCGTGGCATTTCTATCAATAAAAGCCCGCAAAACGTTAAGGAGGGTTCTGTTGGTCCTTTCGAGTTAACCATTACCCTGGGGGTGGTACGCCGTCGTACGTTTTTTCATTATTTTTAGGAATTTACAAAGCTCGAGTACAACCGCGTTTTCGAAAGAAGACTGTCGATCCGAGTGGATTTGGTCCGGGGCTCCCCAACGACAGACCATAATTATTGAAGATGGCTCTGGCCACAGTGACCGCAGATGCATCAGGCAGGGGCACCGCCTCCGCCATTTTCGTAAAGAAATCCACCATGACTAGAATGAAATTATTTCCCTTAGCAGATGTTGCGATTGGCCCAACAAGTTCAACCCCTACCCTCTCTTTAGGATAGCCTGTTCTAATCGGTAGGACGGGAGCTCTTAATAATTGGTTAGGTGACTTAGAAGCCAAGCAAAACTCACACGACCGAATGGTGTCCTGAATATCGCGTTTTTGGTTTGGCCAAAAATAACGTCGTCGAAGGGCCCATTCGGTTTTGTGAATTCCGGAGTGGCCCAGTTCTGCATGCATCCTTTCTACTACGTCATCCACCATTGAAAGGGGTAGCACAACACGCTTTGGTTACTGTTCACCGTCACGGTAGAAAAGGACACCGTTCTCAATGAACAGTTTGTCCCAGAGGCTGTGGAGGCACTGCGTTTCGTAGCTATAGCCCGCTAGCTCTGACTTGCTTAGGGATCTGGCATTGTTTATCTTTCTGTTATAAATTTGGGATATATGTGGATCATCTCTCTGAGCTGTAGCCCAGAGTAGGCACTGGTCACTTTGTAAGGCAACGGCGGATATAGTGACATCAGTGCACGATGGACATTCACCATGAGGCCGATGTGGTTTCCTCGAGAGAGCATCGGCATTTCCGTGCTGGCGACCCGGTCGGAACACGCACTCGAACTCGTATTCCGCCAATTTTTCCTGGCACCGAGCAACTTGTCCCTCAGGATTCTTAAAGTTCCACAACCACGTCAAAGAACTGTGATCCGTGCGCACAATGAATGGCCGATACTGAAGGTATGACCGACATTCTTCAACAAAGTATGTTAATGCTAGAATGTCTTTGCGAGTTACACAGTAACGACGTTCTGCATTGGTCAATGAACGACTAAGGTACTGGATGACACGTTCGGTACCGTCGGGTTGCTGCTGACGCTGCTGCTAGCGTCAGTATCTAACACAAACATTTTAGCATCAGTGCTGATGTTAGGAGAGACTAAATCGGAGATGAGCAAAGCTTATCCTTCAGCGTCTGGAAGCTGGTAGCATAGTCAGCAGCCCACTTTAATTTGACATCTTTCTGAGTCAGCGTATGAAGGGGACTTGCAATGTGAGCATAGTCCTTGATAAAACGCTGATAGTACGAGACAAGTCCTAAAAAACTTCGAACTTCGGATACATCTGTGGAAGTAGGCCAGTCCCGAATTTGCCTTACCTTCTCATCATTGGTCTCTTTGCCAGTGGCAGTGACAACATGGCCTAGAAATTTGACACGTGGCTTAATAAAAACACATTTGCTTGGTTTTAAAGTGAAACCAGCCTGTCTGAGGCTATCGAAAACAGACCGAAGATTTTCAAGGTGGTTATTAAAATACTTACCGAGGACGATACTATCGTCCATGTATACAAGACATGAGTTTGGAATCACCTGGGAAAGCACCTGATTCATTAACCGCTGAAAAGTGCTAGGGGCATTTGCTAACCCGAAAGGCATTGTCTAAAATTCGCAGAGAACTGAGGGGACAGCAAAAGCCGTCTTTTCTCTATCATCGGGTCTCACTTCCACCTGCCATTTACCAGAAGCTAAATCAAGTGTCGAGGACAAGAAGCGAACATTTCGAGTGTTGCTGACAAAAGCGCATGTTGTGAAGTTAAAACAGCTTAGAGAGAACAAAGTTATATTGGTAACTAGACCAAATAAAGGTATAGGCGTCGTTCTAATGAACAGATCAGACAACGTAACGAAGATGAAGTTCATCTGGTCAGACTAGTCAAAATTCTCAAAATTAGACAAAGAAAAGGACCACTTGGAGGACGTAGATGTAGAGCTGATCGACTGCTTAAGAAGACTCCACATAAACTGTTTCATAAGCGTCCGTGATCTCGAACGACTCCGACCACTAGGCACACACCCTTTCGATTGAATGGCCTACAGAAGATCCACAGAGAGGGCCTGTAATTTCGTCCGATTTCGGACTGGCGGAACTCACCGTATCATACGATGGCGAAGTTGTTGGTCCAAGAAACTGAAGCCCTTACAGCATCAGCTTGCGCCACTTAGCTATCGGGATAAGATCGAATTTATTGACGACGTCAAATACATAAACTTAAACGGCATGATGTTGCTATCTTTAGACCTCTCATCGCTGTTTACAAAGGTGCTGGTCACTGAGACAGTCAATTACATCTGCAAATTCTTATTGGCAAATAATCAAGAAATAGGAATACCAACGAATGCTCTAAAGGAAATATTACTCAGATGCAAATTAAACGTACAGTTCCTTTTTGAAAACGAACTATACAGACAAAAACATTGCGTTGTTATGGGCTCACCCCTTTGACCTCTCTTAGCCGACATTGTCATAGGTAAGCTGGAGAAATCCCAGCTTAACGATCTAATCAATAAACTAAAACACTACGGTCGGTACTTTGACGACATCTTTGTGATTGCCAAAGCAAAAACAAATGTATATGCACTCTTAGATGCTGTTAATCAAGCGCATCCATTCATCAAGTTCCCATTGGCGATTGAAACGGAAAGTTTATTTCCCTTCTTAGACGCTCTATTTAGCCGAAGATCTGACGGTAGTGTCCGAAAGAGCGTTTGTCGAAAGAAAACCTCGCCTGGGCCATATGCGAACTTCGGCAGTTTCAAACCCATCCAAAAGAAATGCAAACTTGTCCGTTGTTTGGCGCAAAGGGCTAGAAAAATTTGTTCGGCAGACTGTATCGAAGTAGAGCCTCGAAACTTCCAGAGCATTCTTCGCCAGAGCGGGTATCGGGGTAGATTTATTGCAAAAAATACGGTCGCAAGACCAAAAAACGCGCAACACTTACCGCAGAAGTGGGTGTGGCAAGTGAACTCCTGAGAAGGCACCGTCGCACGAATCGTCCCAGCGACGAGAATTCAAATATTATTGTCAACCAACCCAGTTTTACACGGAGAAGGTAAGGATAGGTTGCAAGCTCAGACAACCTCCATGACCATCTACTCATTTGCGTGCTCCTGTAGAGGGGGCTGTATTGGTCGTTATAGTCGGCGCCTGTCCAAAATAAAAAGGGAACACCTCACGGTATGGCTGAGAAAAGGCGATGTGAAGAACACAAGCAGCGCTAAACTCGCACAGATTGTTGATTTGGGGCATCCTGTGAACCAAACGAAGCCTTACGTGTGATGTATAAGGTCCCACCACACTACTGCAAGTCACTGAGTCAGCGTCTACTAGCAACAGTGACCTCCATCAGGTTGAGGAAACCGATCTTTTGTGCACAAAAGAACCAGTTGCACCTACAGGGCTTAGCATGGTCGACGACGGCTTAGCTACATGCACTCCTTCGCGCCCTTTGTCACCTCTCCCTCCTCGAACGGCTACGCCAAACTATCACTGCAGCCTAACTAAACCCCCATCCCTTTTCATACAACTCACTTGCATGACATTACGAACGTTATTGATCGCATGTTTTAGCTTTACAGTAGTTTCCCTATCTCATGAAGTGTCCGCTGAAATTCTGAAAGTACTCAATCAGGGTTGTCGCATGGATTATCCTGCAGTCTAATCCCAAATATTTCAGCTTCAGTAGGATACCGGCTTTTAAACGAGCTTCTTTCTGACCGCCGTAAAAAGTATAGTCCGTAAAATAATTACTTAAATAGTATGCATTTCTCCGATTCATTTTTTCGCGACTTGCATAGACCTTAAAATGTTCCTTTATAATACATACTATCCGTCAATGTATTGATGTAGCCTACAATGATCCTACAATTTGGCCTACCTGATCCAAATCCATTGCAACATTTTATGAGAACTTTGTGATTTTTTTTCTTCATACCGTAGAGAAATTTGTGATTTTTCCTTACACAGAATGCATAGAGCATGTAGTTTGGAAACTACATTCAATTGTAACGTTCGACAGGGATTACAATTATTCAGCAATTTATAAACTTTTTAAAACGGAAGGATATCATTTCTTCAAAAAAAAAATTGAGGAAGACCTAATTTGCTATCAAACGAGTACAAGAAATATTATGTTTGTGCGTGTTTTCTGGAACATATTTTTGAATTAACAAGAGCATCAAAAATCAATGGAAAAATTACATCCTACTTAAGTAGCTATTTTTTTGTGAAGTATACTTTTTGCAGGCAGTCAGAAAGAAGCTCGTTCAAAAGCCGGCATCCTACTGAAACATATATATTAGGATTGGGCTGCAGGATAATCCATGCGACAACCCTGATTCAGTACTGTACAGCACATTTCAAAATTTCGGTCGACATTTCATGCGAAAGAGAACCCACTGTACGGGCCCGATGATAATTTATCGAAAGCTCACGTTTGCTCACCAGCTGGTTTTCGACATCCTTTGATGGTCATTTTCGCAACCGTAAAATAATAGAAAACGTTTTGTATGTGCAATACTTTTTTCACTAGACAACAGCAGTCATCATAACTAGGAAAATCAATAGATTCAGAAGGTGTGCAGTCGGCTTTCTCGATGATTGTCTGTGAATTCACATCTACCACTGTGTTCAGGCCGTCGTCGACCATTCAACAGAGAGTGGGTTAAAGAAATCAGACTGAAGTTTAAGCATGGGCATTCCTTCCTGCTTTTGTGGTCCTGTAATCTAGACTACTTCTGCATACCTAGTAGAATGGCAGGCGTAAATGGTTCCTATTATTGCTTCAACGGACGCTGTAAAAAACTCAACGGTCCCGCAGAACAGAGTGTGCGGCATCTACACAGCTAACGTTTCAACTACCTGATCTAAGAGGCGCTGAGGCGATCCTTGATGTTTTTTCACATTTGGGCTAAATTACTCGCATATAGCCGTCTGTTTCGCATGAAACGCCGCCCAGTAAAGTGAATCAGGTTCATCCAGTGTTAGCTTCCACTGGGAGATAGCCTTCTATTTCTGGACGATGTTCGCACCCGCCAAGTCGTGGTACAGTGACAAGACAGAGACGTAGCTGATTGTCAAAGCCTCCTTCCCCGGCCTAACTCTCGCCCCACCCTATGCTCCTGACAGAACCAGCCTATAACCGTTGACGTTGGAACGCCCTCAACCCACACCCCCACACTTACTATTTCCTGGCTATTTAGAGCATCTGCCCTAATACTTTTAGCTGAGTCTGACTACGAAAATCCGCTAACCGTCGCCGTGATCGGCACAAGGGCTGGAGGAGGGAGGAAGATGTCAGTAATCGTGTGTGGCGTGGCATCGTAGAAGTGGTTATCAGAGTTTGGGCTGGTCATCGTTGCGAGGTCGAGGCAGGAGTGGCACAAGCTAATGTTGTTGGATTGTGATTGTAGTGACTTCGAAGATGTCTTACCAGGCCGATTCGCGTGCGGAGTCTGCGTTGACAGCGTGGACACGTTGGCAGGGCTTGGGCATTGGCGGTGTGAATCCGAGGTGCTTGTGGCGTGCGAGCTGCCCTTTTGGCCTTAGCAGCGACAATCCGGTTGGCCTCATAGATTGCTGCACCAATCTGCACGGATCTAACTCACGCCGGTATATCCTGGGCAAGTCTTTGCAGATTGCCGGGTTGATTTGCAGTTGCTTCAAAGCTTTCTTAAAAGTCTCATTGTAGCGTCGTTTTTGACCTCCCTCTCGGCGAGCCCCCTTTGCGACGTCTCCGCAGAAAAGTTGTTTGGGTAGTCGCTCGTCGTCCATTCTCACCAGGTGACCGCTTCATCGCAGTTACATCACCTCAGCATGGCTTGGACTCTCCAGGACTTCCTTGTCCGAGATCCTGTCTTGACATCTCAGGTTTAGTAGTCTGCGGAGGCAACTCAGATGGAAGTGATTCTGCTTCCTGGCTTGGTTCGAGTAGATGGTCCAGGTCTCCGCTCTTTAGAGGAGTGTCGTCAAGACGACGGCCTTGTACATCTTCAGTTTGGTTTTCAGGTGAATACCGTGATGTTTTCACACGGAGGTCTGCAGCTGACCGAAGGCCTAGCTTGCTTTGGATATCCGTTGAGCAACCTCGTCGATTCTCTTATTGCGTGACAGTGTGCATCCCAGATAATCAAAGTTTTCCAGATTTTCAGTTGAGCGCCATTGACATGGATTCGGGGAGCATTTTATTCCGCGCTGGGCGGCGGTTGGTGCATAACCACCGTTTTGGGTGTACGGATTGAATATCAAAAATTGGCGCAGCCTGCGGGTCCATGCTCCTTTGCATGTCCTCCTCCGTCATGTTAAGGCGCAGTCATCCGCGAAGAGCATATCATGGACTGTAGTCGTAGACACACGCGTTTGGGCCTGCATACGCTGACAGTTGAGAAAGTGCCCGTCAGTCCTGTAGGCAAAGCGGATCCCAGGGCGCTCATCACGTTAGGGGTCCATCAGCGTAGCAGAGAACATGAGACTGAAGGGTTGGGTGCCAGTACGCAGCCCTGCTTTACGCCGTTGGTCACACATATTGTCTCC
Source organism: Schistocephalus solidus (assembly GCA_017591395.1). NCBI lineage: Eukaryota > Metazoa > Platyhelminthes > Cestoda > Diphyllobothriidea > Diphyllobothriidae > Schistocephalus > Schistocephalus solidus. The sequence goes on along the minus strand of WEDG01000883.1, from coordinate 58,738 downwards.
ACCTGCTTCTGCTACAGATTTCTCAATTGGGTTTAGCAGTTGTCTGTGGCCTCCACATCTGTGTGTTTTATTCGCTCTAACCAACAGCAACCCGAAATCATTTGTGTTGTAGGAGTGCGAGAATTTTTGTGTGAGGTGTGCGGCAAATCGTTTGCAAGGAAGTCAAACATGAATCGGCAATATGATGTCATCCACAAGGGCAAGTATCTTTTCCTAACGATTTTCCTTTTTACGTTTGTTTTGAATGTCGTCATGAACCCAGCCTAACATCTTTCGCCTTGCAGTTTCTTTTCCGATGATAACCTTTCCTTTTAGGAAGTCTAATCTACTAAGGCACTTACTGTAACTGCCGTAAGCCCTGCGCCATTCGTCTCACCTTTGGAAAAAAACGGGGTCCTCCGTGTTTATGTGCTACACCATCCTCAGTACCAGTCGCATCGCATTTGACTTCACGCAGCTCCTAGTCACCCCATCCCGAAAGCCAGCCCTACCCTAATATGCCCAACACCAACTGCAAGAACGAACACTATCATAAGGACAAGGTGGTGACTTGCGCGTGAAGTATTTCATGCTTTGCTCCAATTGCGCAACATTTCACTCCCGATTTCAACCCACGCCCACTGCGGTTCAGTTGCAAGAGAATGTCAAAACGGATTTTGAATATCATTCGAGGCAGCTGGTCGGACCGCTCTGCACCAGGAAGGCCGTCTTTAGCTGTTGATGGAACCTTTCAAAAAGTTCCTTTTGTTAAGCCTGCAATAGAATCTCATTCGTGCCATGACGGGAAGCTAGCTCGCGGAAAAACGTGCATTTGCATTGGTATTAAAAAGTCTGCCAACTCTATTCCCGGAGGCTTGTTCAATTATTTAGATGGATTTAGTTTTAACTGTCGTCGCGACATCCAAACCAGGGTTTTGTCTTGCTATTTATTTTCGGCAGCGGTATTTATACGATGGAGGTGTTAAGTTAAACAGCCTGGTGTTGATTGCCTTTTCTTTCCGTCAGACGCACTCACTTTCCTAATGTGTATAATTCTGCATCGTCAACTTTAGCTAAAGTCCCACGTATGCTCATGTCACCTACACACAAAACGGCACTTCCTTAGTTCGTCCAACGCAAGTGATTAGCATGACCAGTATCCTAAGGACGCTGCGGTTACTTGCGTGAATTGGTTCACAGTATGGTGAACGTGGCCCCGGCCCCATTCTACTCGATCCTAGGTGGGCGCAGGCGAGGTGATTAACGCAGCCCTGCTTCACTCGGTTGGTCACTGCGAATGCCTCTGATACGGCTTCGTTCACGTGCGCCATTTTGCCATCATAAAGCTGCGCACCATGTGATTTTATTCACCGGGACAGCCAAATTTCTGCTTGATTTTTCACATTTCGTTGTGATTCACTGTGTCGATTGCTTTCGTCTGATACACGAAGTTTGAGTAGAAATGGGCTCGCATCTCCTGGCCCTTCTCTTGTAGCTGACGAGAGGGGAAAATCATGTCGGTTTTTCCGCAGTGTCATTGGGAGCCACATTGGCTTTCAGGAAGGATTCCTTGTTCCAGCCGGCTGTTGAAGCAATTGAGGAGGACGTAGGCGAAGATTTTTTCGGTGCTTTTAACAGCGAGATACCTCAGTCGTTGTCACAGAGTCGGCGGTTGCCTTTTTTTTCCTTTAGAGATGGACAATTACGGCGTCCTTGAGATCCTGAGGATCTGTCCCTGGCGTCACATCTGAGAGAGTGCTGTGAGCTGTTCGTAATTTGGCGGCCGATGTGCTTGTAAATCTCTGCAGTGATCGCCTCTCACCTAGATATTTTCCCACTGGAGATTTAACTGCACGGCCCTGATGGTTTATTCGCGAGAGGTCAGCGTTGGTCTTTACTTGAGGTAGTCGGTCGATTTTGGCGGCAGAGATGGTGGAGGGCCGGTTACATATGCTTCTGAAGTTCTTGGCCCAGCGCTTTAGGATTTGCCGCTTCTCAATCAGCAGGGTATTTCCGTCACTAATGAGAAGAGGAGTGGTTTGTTTGATGAGGCGACCAAAGACAGCCTTGGTGGCGGCGATAAAATTCTTTTATTTGTTGCTGTCCGCGTACCCTTGGGATCTCCACGACCTTGCGAGCCATCCAGGTGTCCTGCATTTCCCACATTCGATGTTGTACAAGGCGGTGACTTCGGTAGAAGGCTGTCTTGTTTGCATCGGTAGGGTGATCAGCGTAGCCTTTATGCTCTTCTCAATTAGCAGTGTTGATGGCTGCGTCGTTGTTATCGAAGCAGTCCTGGTGTTGACGAAATGCGCCGCCAAAGACATCCAGGGCGGTGGACTGCACCATGTCCCTCAGTTGAATCCATTGGTTCTCCACGTAGGTGTTCTCGTTAGTGACTGGAAGGTTGGCTAACCCATTGGCCAGTTCGTTGCTGAAATGGAGATGGTCAGCGAGTACATTCAACAAAACATTATTAACCTTGCCTGGTGGTCACTTACCTTGAGGTTTCCTGTGTGGCTGCAGACAATGCCTCATCTTTAAGATAACGAGACGATGCTCCGTCCATCTGTCGGCACCTGGGATCGCCCGTCTCACCAGCACTTCCTGGTCTCGCCTCTGGACGAGGACACTATCAAGAAGGTGCCAGTGCCTCAACTAGGGTGTGCATCCAGGTCGCCTTCTGCAGCATTGGAAGGCAAAAGAAAATACTGCTCAGTATGAAGCGGTGCACTGCTCTTGAAGCAGTCGGAACCATGGGGCCCAGCTTTCCTCTATACGTGGCATGGCCTGTCCCGACGCCTGCGTTAAAGTCACAAAGGACAATTAACTTATGTGCCTTCGGCACAGTCGCCAAGAGGGCGTGCAGATCCTCGTAGAATTCGTTCCTTGCCTTCTGGAAGCTCGGCATTGGAAGTGTGTAGGTGCTGATGATGATGGCGAACGTGTCTCCCCGAAGAGGCAGGCGGAGGCTGATCAAGCGATCCTTGAGATCCTGCGGCAGACAGTGCAGACGTTCCACGATGTCGGTTAGGATGGCAAAACCAACGCCGGCATACGGGTTGCTCTGCCTGTTGGCGGCCACTCCAGTAGAAGGTATACCCGGCACCCAACTCCTACCGTTAGCCTTGCTCGGAGAATAGGGTTTCGTTGAGTGCATCGATGTCCACATTATAGTGCCCCAGTTTAAGATCGACTTTTACCGTCATCTGTTGTGTTTGGTTGCTTCTCGGATTGTTTAAAAGAGAACAAACATTCAAGGCTGCTAGTGTGAGCGGACTCACTCGAGCAGCCCTGGGGTAACTCGCAGGGTACGGCTTCAGTGGGATAGGAAGAAGATGTGTTCGTATAGTTTTGAGTTGTTTAGCAAGGTAATTTGCGGTCTGCGAACCACAGTCCGCTGCAGCTGTCATCATTTGTTTAGGGTACCTATTCTGTCCTTAAATCGGGCTGCTTTGTCATCCCCTACGGTTACCGAACTCCATTATAGATCACGAAATGGTTTAGTAAGAGAATGACATCCTCTATTGCTGTCGTGCCCGCCTTAAGACATTTGAACCATGGGGGAAGAGATTAAGGTGAGGGAAGAGGGGTAATGTGCAGAAGGAGAAAAGGAAGGGGTGGAGGAGGGGGAGGGAGCAGTCATACCGGTTGTGGAAACCTGGTTTAGCCCACCGGTTGTGTCTATTGCCCAGGGTGCGGTCACAACAGCTTTCACCATCTGTACAAGACAAATTGAACATTTTATTGCTTCCTTCGTGGTGCCTTCCCTATCAAGTATCGCTAGACCCCACACGACAGTTCGACCGTTGGTTCCAGGATGTCCACTGTGTGCTCCATAGGGGGTGGTGCAGGGACGGTAACTTGCGCGTGGATTATTTTTACCTGTTTGTAGACTAACGCTTCAACTAATGAACTCTCTGTCCCCTTACCCGCCTGGTCCCGGTTTCGAGACAGACAACGGGCGGGTTCGGGTGCATGTGGCCGGATCCGCCTCTAACTGTGCCGCTGCACCTGGCTCGGATACCACGGAATGGGATTGCCATGACGTACAAGAGTGACTGATGCAGCCTATGCCGGCACCTACGCCTGCCCATGTTGGACATTTATTATGGAAGCTCAATCCAAATAACGCCTACAGCACCCTTGTTTGGTCCCCGTGTTGTTCCAGCGCATCTGCCAAGCGTCCTGTTTAGAGGACAGACACACACGCTAGTTCAACCGTCGTTTTCGACGATGTACACCGTATACTCCACAGAGGGGTGGTGCAGGGACAGTGACTTGTGCGCAAATTAGTTTTAAGTGATATCAGACTTTCCCTGCATCTACCACACTCTCTCTTCCCCTACTCACCTGTGCTTGGTGTCAAGGCATAGTCAAGAAGACCGGAGGTGGTGTCGGACGCAGATTACTAAGCTCCCATGGAGTGGGAGAGTGGAGTACGGCATGAGCCGGCACATTCATGTGCCCATGTTAGGTACGTGCACCCCAATGTGCGGCATTTTGTATGGGACCTCATCCCCGAATAATAACGCCAGCTGTACTCTGACTTGATCCCCGTGCCGGTCCAGCGCATCTACCACACGGACCGTTTAGGGTGCAAAAACACATCCACACACTGTCTCTTCCCGCCACTGCAACAGATTTCTTAATCTGCTTTGCCATTTCTCCGGGATCCGTCGCGCCTGTGTGAGTTTGATCTCTATCATTTACTCTAACCAACAGCAACCACTACTAAAACTGTCTAGGATAGGACGTCTGCCAGTGTATCACCCAACACAGCCTCCACATTTTAAACGCTTAGTGCTGATATTCAGGGTCAGTTACAATTCCAATAGTAAAATGCATTCAATTTTGGATAATTATTTTCAGTACTTTGTCAATTAATTCCGCCTTTGATGTGCTTTTTAGATCTCCGAGACTTTGCGTGTGACGTGTGCGGCAAAACGTTTACACGGAAGGCATACATCAATCATCACATTGAAGTTGTCCACAAGGGTGCGTAACTTTATTTCCGAAGGTTTCCCGATCAATTTTTGTTTTGAAAGTCTTGATGACCTCATGCTAACAGTTTTGTTTTGCAGTTTTTTTCCGATGATCACGTCTAGTTTTAACATATTTAATCTAATAATGCACTTTATGCAAATGCCGTATTCCTGCGCTATTTCTCTCACCTTTGGGTGCTCCATAATTATACGTTAGTATCCTATGCACGCTGCGATGACTTTTGCGTGAATTGTTTCACAGTGTGGTTAACGTGCGCAACATTTACCTCAGTGTTTTCTCCCTCGCCCACTCTACTCGAACCTTGGTGTGCGCAGGCGAGGTGATAAACAAATGTCTATGTCTTGCTCATTTTTGCCATCAACGGGCCGATCTCCCTGCCAGCGTTCGGTGCCGGTGGCTGAAATCTCACACGAAAATCACATAAAAAAAGAGCCAATTCAGCCTGAATCTGAGTCCTGGGGTTAATCGGGAAATCTTTCAAGCCATGGCTCGGTACTTTTCTCCTTCATTTGCTCACCTGCGCTCGTCTGTAGTACCTGCTATTCTCCTTTTCTCATTGGGCGATCTACATTAGGCAATCAATATTTTAGTAACTTATTTACTCTTAATTTGTTCTTATTATTTTGGTAGATTTGGGCAGTACGTATTTAACCTTATATATTAAAAGAAAACGGACTGGATTAAGACGAAATCAGAGTTTGGCGGACACCTAAGAAATTTCCTATGCCATTTAATATCACAGAGCAAAGTTCGTACCTTTTGTGCATTGTACTATAAAAGACCATTCAGATAAGTAGGATTGTTTTCAAATAAATCTCTTCGAGGACCTGCAATTTTGATCTTATATCAAAGAAAATCAGGAATCGCATTGGTTTCCGAAAGCAAGCAAAGAATTCAGCCTTAGGAGATATTTCGTGCAAATCCTGACGAAATGCAGGAAGGAACTTCTTAAGCAGTATTTTGTTTTATTACTGTGAAATGCAGGAAGGAACTTCTTAAGCAGTATTTTGTTTTATTACTGTGAAAATAAAGACCGTTAACAGACCACTACACGATACGATGGTGACAGACTATTGAAACACTTATGTTAACTTGGAAGTGTAGGATAAGGTAATTTTTTATAATATGATTTCCGAAAATTGGAATTTAGAAACGCAATGCACGGCACAGCAATGCACAGCATTTTTGCGAAATCTTAATATATACTTGGATACTCTGTTGTATATATGTAGTCTTAGAACGTAAATGCATGTATAAAAGCTCCAATATAAAGCGAAAAGTAAGTTTTTTCATTATCAGCTGAAAAGATGTCACCTACTTTCAGGAAAGTCACAAAACTGATAAAATTTCCACATTCTCACCTTGACTTGAAAAAGGTAAAGTTCGCATATATTCGTCAGCGAAGTGTCTAGGCAACGCACTTCTTTAAACGCGTTATCTAATTGATCTCAGGCATGTTGTCGACTTTTGTTGTCGAAGTTAATTTTTCTCCGCAATGAGTTTTCATGTTTGGTTGGGTGTACAATTATAACGCAAACGGTAATCTCCATTAGAGGGAATTTTCATGAGCTCACTATTTCGGTAAATGCTTTTAAGAACTATTTTATCTGGAAGGTTTTTAATAGCATATAGAACAAGATCTGAGTTTATTATCCATCGATTGAAGACAGTGAAAATCGTGAAATATTCCCTGGTATTTCAGGAACGATCTGAAACTACTTTTAATACAATACCAGAAATGTCTAATAAGAAATTTGATAAAGGGATATTTCTCTTAATATTCACAAAATGACATGCTTACGCTATTACTTGACAATTATACTTAAATGTATTCGTCGCATTTACAGCGATTTTTCACCTTTTCAGAATTTGCCACATTTTAATAGTTGGTATGTCCCAACACAGTAATACTACTTTTTATATTTTCTTTTAGTTTTAAATTCACTTCAGATTGTTTATTAATATTTCAAAGCTTTGATACATGCGTTGATGCCGGTTTGCGAGTGATTATCAAGCATGTCTTAAGTTCTGTACTGTATGCATGCTTGAGTCTGTCAGTATTTCGGAAACATTGTCTGCAGTTATTCTTGGACAATTTGTGGGGGGTTAACTTTTACGTATGGCACACACCTTAGACCTAGTCTTGGTAATATTTCTGTCCATTGTATGGTAAGTGGTACCGCTTGGTGAAGAGTGGGAAAGCTCATCCATTCGATGTTTTAGCAGGTCGCGGTGTGGTCGCGCCTTTGAGACTATCACTTTATTTGCAATACAAAGCTACGAAACTCTTGTAGTCGGAGGAGTGCAGTAGAAAACGCTGTCCATGGGCAATATGATTTTACTAGACAACAGCAGTCAGCGCGTCCAGGAGGAATAAGAGCTCCAAAATTATTTCGTCGGTCTCTCGAACGCTGACTCTGCGTTCGATTCCACAACTGCCTTGTTGACCATTCAATGGATTGAAGAAGTCAGACCGGAGCTCAAGCACGAAACATCATTCCCGGTTTTGTAGTCCTGTAAAATGGAATAGTTTTGTATATAAAGTAGAATGGTATGCATCGTTATTTGCTATTTTTGCTTCAACGAACTGTAAAAGTACCATAAAAGATCCAGCGAGAGAGCGTGCACGGCTTGCTTACAGTCATCGCTCTGAAAATCGAAGTTACTAGGCCCTGAGGAGAGCCGATATATTTTTTCTCATATTCGGCTAAGTCACCCGAACCCAGTCTTCACTGTGAAAATCACACGAAATATAACAATTTTGATTTATGCTATTTGCAGCACTGGTTGATCTAAAAACAATGCCCTTTTTGTCGCAGGTTCGAATTCTGCCCACTTTTACTATTGATATAAAGTTGAATCATTCGAGTTCGCCTAAATCACGTAATAGGTTAGGACACTGTGATGATACTACTAAAGGACAGCACATCTTAAAATTTCCCGTTCACCGTGCGGTTTTACCTTCTAACTGACTTTTAGAATCCTCGAAAAAATGACACCCTTCCGCTCTGTGACGTCCACGTCACCTGTACGCTCGTTCGACCGCATTTCTTTCTTTGTAATTTTATACTCCATTCAAGAGGATATGCAAGCTTTTTTGCTGTCTATATTTTTTAATGAAAAATAAACCAAAAAAAGTCACTTGTCATGCCGCTTTTTTCTGGTTTTTCACTGTTACCGCTAATGGAGGACACTGAGGATGGGGTCCCAGAGTGCGGTATTAGCTTACCTTTTTGGGTTGCTCGATGGGCAAAGGTGTGACCTATGTCTAATTGAATTAGCCTGGTACTCTAAGAACGACTTTAGTAACAACGCAGGTGCCACCCCAATCAATCAACAATTGTGGCCTCTGTTTACGTCTAACTATTGTAGACACTTTTAAAGCTGACATTTGCTGTTTAATTGATTTTTAGGGAGCAGTCGTTATCAATTACTAAAAACACGTCAGTTCTACCGTCGTTGGCTGACGATATCAACCGTATGCTCAACAGAATGGTGGTGCAGGGACGGTAACGCGTGCAAATTAGTTTTAAGGGATAGAAGACTTGCACGGCATATACCGCACTCGTTCTTCCGTTGCCCGACTGTGCTCGGTGTTAAGGCATAGTCAAGAAGGCCGGAGGTGGGGTCGGGTGCAGATGAAGCATTCCCGTGGAGTGGGAGAGCAGGGTGCGGCATGAGTCAACACCTTCGCGTTGTCATATTGGGCACGTGCACCCCTCATATTCGGCATTTGTTATGAGACCTCGTCCCTGAATAATAACGTCTACCGTACCCTTACTTGGGCCCCCATGGTGGTCCAACGCACCTACCGCGCGGCCCGTTTAGGTGGCACACTAAAAAGACTAAACGTATACACATACGAAAGTTCAACCGTCGTAATCCGACGATGTCCGTCGTATGCTCCACACCGTGGTGCCGGGACGGTAACGTGTGGTGGATTATAGAGGGACTAGACTTGTGCTGCATCTACCTCACTCTCTGTCCACTCCTTCACCTGGGCACGGTTTCAAGACAGAGTTAAGATGGCGATGGCGTGTTCTGATGTCAGCGTTGGTTGGCAGCCTTCCAAGCTACGGTTTTTAGGAAATTGTGATAGTCTGAGGTACGTGATGATGGTGAGGGTGTGGTGTGTGTAATGGTAGAAGTATTTTGCGTTGATGTGGTTTAGCCTACGGTGGTTTACCGCAGGTTATCGTAGAGACGCGTGCTACTTAATATGTCCATGCGGTGTGCTTATGTGCGGAAGCAGTGAGGGCAATGGCGACGGGCGCGGCGATTGTATGTCTGAGCCCCAGGCACTGGTTCGCCAGTGACCGAACAGCCCCATGCGTGAATTGAAGTTGCAGGCGTAGTGTGTGCAAGAGAAATCTGAAGGGCCTGAGTGGTTGTCGTTCGTGTTAGTAGTGATGGCAGTAGCAGGAGCGGATGGTGTGTGTTGTGTATCCATGCTGTCGACATTGCGGTTAATTCCGTTTTCGTGGATGTGCATGAAACCGAGCAGTCCCATGCGGTGAGTGAATGCGCGGGGGCAGTGAGGGCATTGGAGGCGGCGGTCTCTGCTGAGTATTGGAACTTTAGGCACTGGTTTGTCAGTCTCTTTGCAATGCATTCGCAAGTGACCGACCAGGACAATGAGTGAGGTGAATGTGCGATCGCGATTAGGATATGTTAGTACCGAGTCCTTATTGCTGGCACTAGGAGCGGTGTTGGAGGTAGCAGGTGACAGGTACTCGGAGATGGCGGGCGTGAGACAAGTAGTGTTCGTCGCTGTGATCGGCACAAGGTGTGTTGAGAAGGTAGGAAGGCGTCGGGGATCGTGGGCGGCGGGGCATCGATGGAGTGAACATAAATGTTTGGGATTGTCTTCGTGGTGTTTTAAGCAGGTGCATCAGAATTTTATCTTGTAGGATTGTTGCATCGAGATCAAAGATGTTCGACCAGGACGATTCGCACGTGAAATGTACGTTGGCAGGGTTTGGGCGTTGGCGGTGTTGATCCGTGGCACTTGTGATTTGCGAGCCGCCCTTTGGGCCTTAGCAGCGTTGATCCGGTGGCTTCGTATATTGCTGCGCCAGTCTTCACGGATCTTCTCCAGGCTAATCTTTCCTGGGCGAGGTCCTTCCATCTCAATGTGTTGATTTGCAGTACATAACGTAAGAAATCGAGCATTCCTATCAAATAGAAGTCAAAATTACGCCTACTATAAAAAAGGTAAATACTTAGCTATTTAAAATATATCCGAGTGTTGTTTTGGCCCAATTGTACCGCAGGTGCTTCAGAGGGTTCTTCAAAGTGTCCTTATAGCGTCGTTTTTGACCTCCCTGTCTGCGAGCACCTGAAGCGATATCTGCGTAGAAAAGTCGTTTGCGTAGTCGCTTGTCGTCCATTTTTACCAGCCGGCCGCTCAATCGCAGTTGCAATTGCTTCAGCATGGCGTGGATCCTGAGGATTCCGGTCCACTCCAGGACTTCCGTGTCCGGGATCCTGTCTTGTTATCTCAGCTTCAGTAGTCGTTTGAGACAGCTGAGGTGGAAGTTACTTAGCTTCCTGGCTTTGTTCGAGTAGACGGTCCAGGTCTCCGCTTTGTACAGGAGTGTCGTGAATACGACGGCATTGTAAATCTTCATTTCGGTGTTCATCTAAATATCGTGGCGATTCAACACGGTGGTCTGCAGCCGGTCAAAGGCCTGACTGGCTTTGGAGATCCGTTTAGCAACTTCATCGTCGATTCTCGTGTTGCGTGACAGTGTGCTTCACAGATAAGCAAAAGTTTTCACATTTTTGAGTTAAGCGCAGTTGGCATTAATTCGGGGAGAATCGCATTCCGCACTGGGCGGCGGTTGGTTCATGACCTCCGTTTTGGATGTACTGATTGTTAATCTAAAATTAGTGCAGCCTGTGGCGAAGAGATCCATGCTCCTTTGCATGTCCTCCTCCGTCACGGTATTAAGAGCGCTGTCGTCTGCAAAGAGCAAGTCGTGGACTGTAGTCATAGACAACGCGTCGGGGCCTGCATACGCCGACTGTTGAGAAGGTGCCCGTCAGTTCTGTAGGCAATGCGGATCCCAGGGTTTTCATCACGGTAGGCCTCCATCAGCCTAGCAGAGAACATGAGACTGAAGAATTGGGGGCCAGTACGCAGTCCTGCTTAACGCTGTTGGTCACTGTGAATGCTTCAGATACCTACTCGTTGTCAGTGACGCGCGCCGTCAGCCCGTGATGATGCTGACGCACCATGTGCGTGAACGACTCAGGACAGCCGAATTACTGCATGATTTCACAGTGCGTCAAAGGCTTTGCGAAGACCCGCGAAGGTAGGGTAGATGTGGGTTCACCTCTCCTGGCACTTTTCTTGTAGCTAGTGAGTGGCGAAAATCATATCGGTTGTTGGCTTTTCGGTAGCAGTCCCTGCTCCAGTCGGCCATTCAAAGGATTGAGAATGATACGGGCGAACAGAATGACGAAGTTGAGGAGCTAAACGTTTCTGCTTTTATCACAGTCTGGCCGGTATCCCTTGCAAATGTAGAGCTGGATGATAATCACGTCTTTGAATTTCTGAGGAACTTTTCCTTAGTGCCACATCTCCTGCAATAGTTTTGTGAGTTCCGCCATCAGCTCGGGCCCGCCATACTTGTAGAATTCCGGTCAGATTGCGTCGGATCCCGGTGCTTTCCCGCTGGAAATCTGTTGTACGGCCAGGAACGTTTCTGTACAAGGTAGAGATATCTTAAGAAGGCTGCTTTGGTAGTGTCAGTCCGAGGGTCCAAATTGGCTTTCTGTAATAAGGTCTCCCTCTGCAGGTATTTAACTTAAATGGTAGTCGCTTAACTTGGGGTCTTCGGAGGTGTTTAAGTCCGAGACTCATTTTGGAGATGACGGGGCGGTGATTCATCCAACCAACAACGTCGCGGTTCGCCTTGGTCACCAGCACGTCCTGTAGATATCGCCTCTGGACCAGAACATAGTGCAGCATCTGCTTGTGCCGCGATCGAGGGTGCATCTACGTGGCCTTCTACCGCGTCGCTTTGCCTTTGGGCGGCCGCTCCAGAAGAGAGTGTAGCAGGAACCCACCTCATCTTGTTGAGCCTTTGCAGAGAATCGGTTCTCACTGAGAGCAGCAATGTCCTTGTAGCGTGCCGGTTCCCGATCGACTAGCACCGTTCTATTTTCCGGCTGCTTTCTGCGTCTATTGTTCTTAAGGTAATGAACATTCAGGCTGCGTATTTTGCGATCTACGAGCCGTGGTCACCTGCAGAAGACAGGATAACCAGCATTTGTGTAGGGTTCATTTTCTAGTATCTTCCTCCGCGAGGATGCAAGCAATGCTGCCCTTTATTTATTCAACTGATTCATCGTAGGCAGCTTTTGAACTCCTCTATGTGCAATGACTTGGTTTAGTGAGAGCTCGCCTTATTCGCCTGTATTACGTGCGTGCCTGGTGTCGCGTTCGGCGTAGGGCTTTTTCGACCGGGATGTAAGAGGGCAGGATGAAAGGCGATGTTAGATGCGAGTGTTTTGGATGTGTTTGGATACGACGGTTCAACCATCGCAAGCGATAACCGCCACTGCAGCCTAACGAGGTGGTAACAGCGCCGATGATATGATCGTGCATGCGTTTTTTGTTAAGCAGACATCCGATACGTCTACTGCTTTTTCTCCTTGTACCCATCCTGGGAGGACACAGTCAGGACGACCGCAGTGGCGTCCGCAGTCGTCAACAAATCCAAGTAAAAAGTCGTTGGCTGTCCTACACACAATTCGGTTCCCGCCACATTTTCCGGTCTGCAATTAGGGCAACTAAAATTTCAAATTGGTTTCACTGCATAAAAAGATCCATTTCAATGCATCCACAGCTGTCCGGTCCTCAGTCCTGAGAATTACCGAGCTATGGCGTAAGCTGTCAGCAATTACCAGTTTTGTGTCGTGCCTAATGAAGCACGACAACTTTCTTATGTTGATATGTGTACTTATACTTGCCTGTGATCAGGCCTGATCTAGCGGACCTCGTTTATGTGATAAACGTTTCCTTAACACGTGACGATCTGCAGCAACGGATCTAGGCGGATTGACCTATTCTCTTCTTTTGCGATGGAGAGTGAATACTTCTCTAATGCATGAGATGGCTTTCCGAGCCTGCGAAATAACTGATGGGATGGTGCGCAGTTGCTGATGTGGCTGCAAAGCACTTTTTCGCGTGCCATTCATGACCTGGTCCCTATATCAAATGTACTGGTATATGATAAGGATAGTTGAAATCTCTTGATAGTAAGAAGACATATGCATATATTTTGCATTCCTTAAGTCATCAGCAGCGAATACACACGTAAGGACTCGTGAGTCTTTTCCGGGTTTCCTAATAGAGTCTACGCGAGTATAGAACCCGAGTCATGCACTTATTTTTGTGCACTTGCTGACAGGACGGATAAATCCGAACGGAAAATTCTGAATCTGGGGAAAGAAAATAGAAAATAGTCAGACCGGGGAAGTTTATAAAACGTTGGGGTGCTCTGTTTGAAAAGGAAGTTTGAAAATGTCAATATCCCGAAGGTTGTACTATCTTAACTGCTGTACTTTGAACACGGGCTTATGGAATCCATAATGCTTATCAATGCTAGAGTCTACGCCAGTATAAACCCTAAGCTAGGCATCGAATCAATCCGCAGGTATCTGACTGGTTATATCAGCGCGGAAAATTATAACCTCAAGAAAGGTAGAGATGCTTTTATTTTGAATGCACAATTTGCAATTTTTCAGAAAAAAACGTCCTCCATTCATCGTGAATAAAATAAGAATCGCAAACTACAAGGACTATTTGGACCTCGAAACCATCTCGCAGTTACTGCTTCCAAAGTTGCCGCTGGAACCGTACATGTAAAATTACTTTTGGCGTTTCTGGATTTTCTTCAAGCATATAAATTTCCAAGTAATCAAAATTCAAGAAATGTTTATTTTTAAACAAATCCTGACGGACAACAGGACTGTTTCCCGCGCAAATATCAGACGTGAAAAACAAGTCGTTAAATATTTCCTAGATGAGAATTAATCCCGCGACATCGAGACCTAACAACGTCTGAGTCGTTGCTGAATATCCTTCATAGGCTTTATCAAGTTTATTTTAACGAACGATAAAACAATAGGCGCACGCGATGTGATTCACATACTAAACAAAGCTCGTACTTCATGGATTAAATGCCATTTGACGATAATAGCAGGCAAAGCATCCTCAGTTCTTTAGAAGGAAGGGCTAGTGATATTACTTTTAGGTCCAGGAATTGCTCGTGCTCCTAATACCTGCAGCCCACGGCAAAAAGCGACAAAAGCGTTAACGCCACAAATATTGCGGCGTTCGAAGATGAGTCTTGTGTTATCTGCAACCATATATTAATCAAACTAAGAAAAATTGGAAGACGACTTTGCAGATTTCAGTATGCTCATGAGGTAAAATATCGATGGCTTAAAAGAGATTATTAACGTTAGAGCAAACATGCAAAGCGCAAAACGCAAAATTTGAGATAAAACCCATCTCTGAAGCACCTAAATTTATGGCTTGCGGTCCAGTTAGTGACAACATGTGTAACAGTAACATCAGGATAACGGCAATGGTGCCACTTCCAGAGGCAGTTACGACTTTCTTTCCCACTTTTGGCAGCCTACCCAACTGTCCTATAGACCCCCTAGTTGAATGCGAAACCAAAAATCCGTGGCAAAGTGGAAAAGGAAAAGACTATAAATGAAGTATAAAGGGAAAACTACTCTCATGAATCACTCAGGTCATTAAGATTATAGTGTGATCGGTAGTATATTAAAGGATCCTCTTGCAAAACAAAATTGCATAGTTATTCATGGTAAATAGAATTCCTGCACTCCTATCCCGTAGGAAAGGAATTCTGATAACCGTGCTATGTTTCGGTACCTGCTGAACGATATGCTTTATTGGAACAATAGAAGGTAACAGTTCGCACAGCCTTCATGATAGGAGAAAAAGGTTAGGTATATTCAAAAAATATGCGAACGTGGCCTTTTAAAATTGCCTTTGATAAGAAAGAGAAGACTTGCAGCTGGAGAGAACAGCCTGGCTTTTTTCAGGGGAAAAGCGATGCATAGGAATTCCGTAGTACCCTGGCAACGGCAAAGTAATATTGGCAAACCCGAGACAAGCTGAACTTGGCACTGTAAAATTTTGCCAACTAAATTTCTGTATACCAATGCCCAGCATCAGTTTTTAAAGCTCGACGATCTAAGAATAAAAGTAACCGACCTGTCCGTGATGTTGTAGCCATAACAGAAAGATGGCTTTCAGTGATTGCGAATTAGCCTTAACTGGATACCAATTTTTAGCAGAACTCAAATGAACCACCAGGGTTGAGGAGTTGGCGGTAAATAAAGAGCAACTCAACTGTGTGTGAAAGAACTGAGAAGATTATCACTAATATGGGGGCTATTGGACTGACAATAAACGTACTGGGGTCGCAGTCCCTTTAAGCCCTGACTTTATGCCGACCACCGAGGATAGACACCGACGCAGATACTTGTTTGCATGATAAAATAAAGGAGAACTGATGTTGTTCTCGCAACTGACTTCAATGCACCCAGCATTCGATGGAACGAACTGAAGGCCAAGTGCTCAGACTATGATTTTGATCACCGTCTGCTAAAAACACTTGAAGCGCGTCTAGCACATGTCATATTTCCTAAAAGAGCGCGTGAAGGCGACAGGCCATTTATTAAGATCAAATCTTCACTAAATATCCTGACTGAATAGACAAGGTATACTGCCTACCCCCGCTTGGTCGCAGTTTTAATGAAAGTACGGTTTATATTCTTTACCAGCTGCAAGCAATGAAATGAGGCCCTATAAATGGCAAGGAGACTTTTGTCAAATGAGAACTGAGGCATCACGAATAGACTGGGATCGTCTTCTCTCCGGGAAGACTGAAATTTATTTTAGGGGCGGCTGCTAAATCTAATGAACTGCACCTAGGATATCAAACCGAGCACAGTGGCTTACAAGAGATTTAAACACGATATGCTCAAGAACGAGAGGCTTTGGAAGAAATACTTTATAACTACCGAAACTGTATCCTTTCTAGCATACAAAGACCAAAGAGACAATGTATAGGACTTGATTTTCAAAGATGGTGGGATTTCAAGTGCAATTTGCTCCGCTGAGCAGTTGACAATCGTAAGGTGCTCTAAAGCTCCTTAAGAATGAACACGCGCAGCTCGAACCCGATTCTTGCTGTAAGGAACGCTGATGGTGTAGAAATACGGGAAAGTAAAAGCTAACGTGAGCAATCTTGTCAGTACTTTCAGTCAGTTTTCACAACGGAAGCTGTTTTCATTGCACTTTTTAGAAACCATAAGAGCTCCAAGTATTCAAGATATTTTCTTTCAAAAGAGTCAATTGTTGAAGGACTAAAGAACTTAAAGGTATATAACTCTCGTGGTCCGGATGAAATTTCAGAAAAGCTGCTCTTCAAAATTACCTTAGTGCTGGCCAAACCGCGATTTGTTCTGTGGCAGACATTATCCGATAGTGGAATTCCTTGCAAAGACTGGAAAACAGACCACATAATACCACTTTAAAAAATCTGTAGTAGTGCAATTGCGATCAATTACAGGCCCGTCAGCCTGACAAACATCACCTGCAAGATTATGGAGATGATCTTCAAACACGAGTTGATGATTTATTTGGCAGCCCAAAACCTCATGTCCAATGCCCAATACGGCTTTCTTTGGAAATATCCAGCGTAACAAATTTGCTTTCTGTGATATGAAGCTGGCAAAGAAGCACTTGATAAAAAATACACGTTGCATGTGGCCAACAATGATTTCGGAATGCTTTTGACAATTTCTTGCACCAGCGTCTCCTATACAAGTTGAGAGTGATGGGTATCGGAGGCAACATTCCTATGTGGATCGAGGATTTACTTATAGCCATTCAAAAATTTGCTGTGTAGGGCGAGAGCGGTCAAAGCACAGGTTATAGAGAGTGAAGTCCCAGACGGTTTGGTTTTCGAACCGAACATATTTCTCTTGTTCGTGAATGATTGCGTACAGGAGTTTGATTGTGAATGTTCCATATTTTTGAAGGATATTAAAACATAGAAAGTCATTTAGAATTTTGCCGATGAATCCGAATTCCAAGAAAATCTTCGTCGAATGAACACGTGGTCCCACAGGGTGTTTCTGTCTTTCGGCTTGACTAAATGTACCCTGCTCATTCTGGGAAATCGAATTCTGGTGCCTTATACGTGACCTATGTATCTGAATAGAGTGCACTCCGAAAAGTAGAAACACAAAGACATTTCGGCGTTTGGCTGATGGACAACCTAAAGTGGCTTATTCCTGAGTTCATTGCTGTATGCGATTAAGTGGGCATTTGTATTTCTATAGGGAGATTGCTTTTTGATAGCCTTCAGTATGTTTTTAAGGCCACTTCTTTTATACGCCATCCAGGCCTGAACACCGTGCATGCCACAGGATTACATCCTGAAAATGACACAGCGGTGAGACACTAAATTAGTTAAGGTTCAGTCTGCACTTCCATACAAGATCCGCTTAAATAACCTTATTCTCTATTCTGTGAATTACAGTCAGATTCGCGGAGACTTGATACAAAGGTGTTTTCGTATCTGCGTTCTTCTGTGTGATGAATTTTTCCAACTTGCCACTAAAAATTATATCTATAAGCAGCCCTTCAAACAACGTGTTCTTCAAGGAAGATGGGATGCGAGGAAGCTTTCCTTTCTCCAACCATGTTTTGGAACTGTGAAATAAACTATCCAAGGCGATTGCAATTTCTCAACCTGTAGAGTCATTTACATGTTGGCCTTAACTTCTTATTTGCGCACGTTAAATTCGGTCTGAAAATCTGGAGCTCAGAGGAATTTACTCTTTTCAAAATTTCAGACTACTGGACACCCTGGCAAACTTTCGTCTTTAATTTTTGGATTAAAATCGGCACTATCTTTATTTTCATAAGCTTAGCGCAAACCGCCAGCCGAAACGACCAATATCGTCCTACTAACCTATTGTCAGACACTCTACGAGATCTTCCAATCTACGAAAAGCTGAGTCGCTTCGTTACTTTATTCGTACAGTTGATCCGCCTAGAAATGCATCCCATGACATAAAGAACGTTTCTTGGTTTGTGATCTGTCATGGTAGGAAAATGTATACCCGTAGATCAGAATGCAAAATGTGTGCTGCGAGCGTGAATTGAACCAGGGCAACAGTTAGCGGTTAGCTGCATTGCTACCACTAAACCACCATCTCTCGTCAAATTCTCTGATGGGATTTAGAATTTAGAATTTATATTTGGTTAGCATCGGCAAGGCACTGTCTAAACAAACATTAGTAACGAAATAAAGTTATGACAATGTGTGCAGATAAAATGTACAAATACTTAATAATGTAGACAGAACTTGTCCTGCTAGGTCAACAATTAGTAACGCTTTGAAATTAATGGTGAATTAGAAAACAATTGATAAGATAGAAGAAGCAAGCGTCGTAATATGAACGACCGCAACGCAGCACGTTCTTATTCAATCTCGACTCCTGGCAACGGGTAAATAGTTTTATTTAGTTTTGTGGATGTCAATTACGAAGACAAAGCATGGACGACGTGCTCTTAACTCCTGCAAAACGTTTTGGAGATGAAAAAGTGGTATCATGGGCATAAAAATTGAGGTAGAGAATTTGAAGAAACTTCGTCGCTTTTTGCCCGAAGTAAACAATTTGGCGATGACAGAAACTGAGCAAAACAACAGAACCTACAAAAATACAGCTTTCTCCATCGTAACAATAAATAAGGAAGACGATTGTATTTGTACGGGGCTTGGCTTAATCGACAACCAATAGCCGATAGAGCAAAAGGACGACAGGCAGGGGCGTCAGAAAATAAAGAAGCGTTTCAGCGAATCCCGAAAAGCCAGACTAAGCCAGAACGTTTGCATTAGCGGGCTGAGTTTAAGCATGCTGGAAGCTCAAACGTCGTCGGCGAAATTCGCAGCTGACCAATAAGCCGCATTAAGTAAAGAAGAATGTATAAAGGGTGGCCTAACAAATCTCCTGAAAGCAGAAGATGATTGAACTCTTAATGATCATAATGTTATTCCTGAAAATAAGAAACAACCACAGGGACCTTTAGTGGACCACATTTAATGCATAATTATCAAAGACATGCCTGAATCTACATCTAACACCCGAACAGCAGGAATAAATGATGACATGAAGTTATTCCAGGGCTATCTTGAATCTCTCTTAAAGGCGGACGAGAGGGTCACCATTCTAAAGGCCTTCAGAATGGGCCAAATAAGAGACTCAAATGATAAGTTCAGTCAAACAAGAGTACTGAAGCTTGTCCTTCAGAAAGAGGTACAAGTCCAGCTATTTCTGAGCAGAAAACCTATGCTTCGAAGCTCTCACCCAACGGTTTTTTCAGCCGAATTTTTCTCTTCCGGAGGGAGAAATGAATAATTTTTAAAGAAGCACTCCGCACGAGATCCAGACTGGGTAAGAACAATCTCAAAATCTGGAATGGAGAAAGTATACACGCCCAGAGGTCATTTCTTTTGAGAAAACCAATGACATTGGTTATGGAGGGCAGCATAAATCATGATAAAATACCACACAGTGCAAAAATGTCCATTAACACATCGACGTCCAGTTCAATCAAAAAGCAGTAGCCTCCTACTCAGACAGTGGATGGCATAAAACAGACGAAAATTTTAACAATCCCGATCCAAATATTGTCCGAAAAGCTGTCCAGACGAACCTTCACTTTATTTATGAAAACGCCCAGAGCTTGTTCCAGTAACTAGATGAATTGAACGTGTGGATATCCGATGTGCCTCCGGGTGTCAATTCCGTTACAGAACGTGGTTGCAGGCTGAAATATTGGATAGCGGAATGTTCGTCGATATATATCAACTCATCCTTCAAGGCAGACTGCATAAGAAAGGGATGAATAGCAGTCTACGTCTAAAGAGTACTTATATCATATGAACGCAACATTGCTTGCCTTTGCGACTGCGAAGCAAGTTGGGCAACACAAAAGATGCGCGTAGTACAAAATCTGAATTTCTTGACAGACCGCAAAATCAAACTCCAGAAATTGACGAGATGATATTTCGAAATAATTAAAGAGGCAGCTCAGACTCAAACACGGTTTTCGCCGGAGACTTTAACGCACCATTGATTGACTGGTACAAATTATCCGTAAAAGGTTCGTGGTATTCCTTTGGTCCAGACTAATAAATCTCAGGATGAATTTCTTTCTCGTAAAGATTGTTAGATTTCCAACGAGAATTAAAGAGACTCAAACGGAAAATTGCCTAGATGTAGTTCTTTCGAAGGACCCAATTGATGTGGATGAAGCAAGGTCACTCGCGTCGCTTGGTAAGAGTGACAACATCATGGTACTGTGGGAATACTGTTTGCAAACGAAGCAAACGGAGACTACTGATGTTCGGTTAAATTACTGGTTCGGGAAATTCCTATGCGATGAGAGGTGACTTATCGGCACTAAACTGGCAAAGCATTCTTGCCAAAAATCCGGAGGTCGATTGGACCATTCTCAGGTGACTTATAAACGATGTCATGCGACGCCTCTGTCCGATTAAAAAAATTTGAAGTGCAAACTGCCTTTCTACTTAACGCGAGATTTGAAGAGACGCATAAAACAAAATAATAAACTCTGGAGGAGGTACTTATAAACCACTCAACCCATATATTACGAAGAATTTTGTCAAAAGCGGAACGCGATAAGGTCAATTCTGCGCAGATAACCGAAGGAGTATTAGGAGGAAATTATGTAACGGGCCGTCAATAATCCAAAAGTATGCTTTAGCTACATCAACAGTAGGTTAAAGAATAAAGAGACGATGACCATTTTGATAGGTAAAAGCAATGAAGACTACTGAAAATCAAGATAAAACAGTGCACCTTCGTTGGTTTTTCGCATTCGTTTTTACAGATGAAGCTGATTTTAAACAGACCTATTTTTGTACACGTAGTTATGACACATTCATTGATGACCTCGAATTCACAGAAGTCATGAAGAAGGAGCTTCTTGACCTTAACGACGCTAAGTCTCCGTGTCCTGATCCAATACCGACAAAGGTACATAATGAGCTTGCTTGCAAACTCTCTTTAGCACTCGCGTATTTTCCAGTCATTCTGTGATCATGGCATCTTCCCCTATAATGGAAAGAAGTAAATATACATCTTATCTACAAGCAGAACTTGCAACTATCGAACAGTAAGCCTAACATGCATTTGTTGCAAAGTGATGGAAATAATCATCAAAAAGGCCAACATGAAGTATTTCGAACAAAAAACTTCATCTACAATACCCAACATGGATTTTGAAAAACCCTCCTGTTTGACCAGTAGGCTCTATTCAATGGAGAAGAAGTCCAGTTCATTAGATGGAGACACCAGCGTTGATGTCGTCTGTATCGACTTAAATTAGGCCTTTTATGGTTGGCATCACCACAGGTTACTCAACAAGGTCCGAGAACCCGGAGTAAAGGGGATTTACTCAATTTGATTGGAAGTTTCTTTATAGGCCAATGACATTCCATGTGCATTTACCAAAGGGAAATCAATTTCCATGCCGGTTGTGAGTCCTGTACCCCAGAGCACCGTTCTTGGGCCATTTCTATTCTTTATCTTTTTCAATGATTTCATGAACCGATTGGATGGCAAGGGAAACATGTTTGCAGACGACAACCAACCAAATGCAGAAAGGAGGAACAGACTTTAAAACGAGGATTAAACTGCCTATCAGCGTGGTCCGATAAATGGCTGATGAAGTTCAACTTTGAGAACTTTTGTCGGACTGCGTCTCTTAACGACGAAGGTGAGCGTGATAAGCGACTCCAATCAATCTGTCCTTGACGGAAGGTGTCTGTCAAATGTATCCTAACAAAAGGACCATCAAATCACCATTTTGTCTTCCATAAAACCCTTAACTTTATGTGTAAGGTTGGCCAAAAAGGCCCCCATTGTCCTGTTTGCCATTAAAAGAACTTTCATAGATATCATTAGGGCAGTATTAAGAAAAGTATTCCGAAAGTGTATTCGTTATCACCAGGAACAAGGAGTTAAAGCATTGTAACTTTGGCTGAAACAGATTACAAGCTTCTGGAAAGGGTTAAAAGGAGGGCAACATAAGTCGTGAAGGGTCTAAAGTCTTGAACATACAAATGTCGACCTGACGCGCATAATTTTCCCGCTCTTAAGTACAAGCAGATTCGTGGCGATCCCATGCAGACATACCGGCTCGTGAGGAATCAGGTCTATACTATACACTTGGAAGACATTTTCTCACTGGCCACAACAACTTGCCTGCATCGGAGAAAGACTTGCATGCCAGTTGATTTCCGACGAAGCCCACGATTCATTTGACATCAAATGGAGCCTTTGTAACCTTCGCAAAGAGTAAAAATAACAAGGAGGATTATAAACACATGATTATCACTTTTTATTTTGTGGGAGCATGAACGAAACGAAGCCAATATTTATGGAAAACGAAAACAACGCTTAAATGGTAGAGGAAATGTACAGGAGATATTTTTGTGTAAAGAATACAACCACACCACGTTTCAGAAACAGATTAGGCGATTTAATCAATCACACTCAGTTGAAACTGACAACATCCCAAATTCCCTTATTAAACAGCTTAGGGATTTTCCCCCATTTCTGAGCAAAGTGTTCGCAGTTTTTCTGCAGAATGGCTTCTTTTCTTATCCCAACCTTGAATAACTACCTGATATTTGGAAGAAACGTTGCATTTTTAACACTCTATGAACTGCTTATACCTGTGGTGCTCGTCCTCTCCTACAGGCGTGAGCCTTTATATTCAACCTTTTCAGCCGATATAGCCTCATTATAAGTCAGGTAAATCTGTTATATTAAGACGTTTTCTCAGGCATGTTTAAAAGTTCCTTATTTAAAATTTTGGAAAATATTTCTCAAAGAACATCATTTGCCTGATTTTTCCTAAGTTTGACCAAATTAAAACCTCCCCCTAGCAAAAATGAGAACGAAAATCCCAGCTCGTAGCAAGCTCTCAGCGTTGCTTGGTTGCATATAGTAATCACAGCAGTGCAACACATGCAACCAATTGTTGAAGCTAAGCAGATTCATCTCTCTGCTTTACAAAATTGTAAAGATTTTATGTTAAAGTTTGGATCAGTTCTCTCTATACTGAGCAACTTATTCGACGGTGACATTTCTGCTCTTCCCTCCCAGGAATGACAGCGTCTGGACTCGCTCGTCAATTTGGTTGCCAGTGAAACATTAGAATAACAGAAAAAAAATTATAATTTTCTTTTACAAAATGTTTATCGATACAGATGACCAATTAACGTTGCCGTAGACTTCCTGTTCTCATGCGTCTTCAACTAAAACATAGCGGAAGCCAAACGCCTCTCCTCACGTAGTAAACATCCCCCTATATTAGTCAATCTTTTTTTACCAATCGAGGTGGACTCCATCTTTGCACAACGAGGTCACATTTCTCGTTATACAGAATGTGAAATATATTTCCTTTGTCGGGATCTTACACCGATGGACCGAAGGAAAGTGTTTCCTGTTCGCATAGGTCTTCAACCTCTGAATCTTTTATCCATAATTCTGGTAGCGGCTATGCAAACCACAACGAGACGGGACAGCAATCTCCTCTGGTGTCCGGTTCAAAACCCCCCTTAACTTCACCTCCCGCTTTTCTTTCAACTAAACCATGAACGTGTTATTCCTCGTGAATAGGAATTTCAACCGCAGTAGCTATCAGCCATTTCATAAGCCCGCATTTAATCTCAGTGAATCCGTCTAAAGTTCCAAGACCGACTGCGTCTCCGTTTCAAAGAGGTTTTCCTTGTATTCATACTGTTGACTTATTCCAAAAAAACTGGGTCAAGTACACCTCGTTCCCATTCCACGCTATCCACCCCGGTCCCAGCTGGATAATCTACTCAACTTATCAATAACCTGTGCAAGTCTAAGTATGCTACTTATTACGTTCCAACAAGAAAAAAGGTCATTACAGTTGGGAAAACTCCTAACCCTCCAGTATCTGCTATACCTACCCAAAATGTTTTTAGCAATAATCCCAACATCACAAATTCTCTTGCTCACAAATTAAATAACCCTACCCCTTATAGTAACAGTTTGCCAAAATAATTTGTTTCATTTTCAAATCTTAATCTCTCCCCAAATTATTCCAATATTCCTCAAAATCATATTTTAAGGCCTTCTCCAATGTTCGCTAACTCATCAAATATCCTTCCTCGCAATGGATACAACCCAAATATGTTTCTCTTTAATAATCATAATTTAGTTAACAGTAACGGCTTAGTTAATTGTAGGCCACAGCAATTTTACTTTCCACCCACACCTTTCTCTCTACAGTTTACTACGCCACCACCAAGTCTTCCTTTTTTATAAATAACGATAACCCAAGTTTGGATATGCAAAGTACGCTAGATGTCATATTAATTAATGCTAGTTCTTTTATAAATAAGATGGCCCAACTGAGAGCCATTGCTTTCGATTTCATGCCCAATGTTTTATGTGCAACTGAATCTCTGACCCATCCCTTAATTTTCGACTCTTTACTTGTCAGAGAACAGTATGATTTCTACCATCAAGACCGCATTATCGAGCGTGGTGGTAGTTGTCTACTCTGTATAAAAGCTTCATTTAAGCACTTCCCGTTTGATTTAGATATACAGTCATTCTATGGTTATTACTGCTTCGCAAACATTGTCCTGTCGCTCCGGCTGAAGGCGATTCTCCGATGTATTGACAACCCACTTAATTCATCATTCGATGATAATGAAAAATTGTGTGAATTTTTAAATTGGTTTCGGAGTCCAATTTTAACATTAAAATAATCGCAGGATTTTTCATTTTCCTGAAATTGACTGGATTGTTAACTTTTATCCACCCAGATTTCAGCCTTTCCTTGATGACATAAATTTTTCTAATTGGTTCCGGCTTGTCCGTTCTTCAACGAGAGACAAGCATATTTTAGACCTGATTTTCACAAACGACATTGCTCCCATCATCTTTTATTTTTAAGCAGGGCCTCTTCGAAAATCACCTTACATTAATTCACTGTTGCCTTCCGATTGTCTCATCGACAAAAACTAGCGCCCGTCGTAACTATTATGCTTTTGACCTCGCAGATTGGAGCTTAATTAATAATTTTTTGGACTCATTGGACTGACAGTATCTCTCCTCCTTGAACGACGCAGCAAGTCTTTGTGACTTCATGTCAGTCGTTTTAAATAGCATCCTTAAATTTGTGCCAACCAAAATTGTCAAGCCCTACGCTTCAGAATCCACCGTTTCTCACTTTCTTTTACCACGACTAAAGTCATTGAGGAAGCAGTTAATAGATTAATATACTACTTCGTTAGCT
The DNA here is from genome assembly GCA_017591395.1 of Schistocephalus solidus. Taxonomy (NCBI): domain Eukaryota; kingdom Metazoa; phylum Platyhelminthes; class Cestoda; order Diphyllobothriidea; family Diphyllobothriidae; genus Schistocephalus; species Schistocephalus solidus. The sequence continues at coordinate 33,315 of WEDG01000883.1, read as the reverse complement.
GTACATCTAAAGATCGCAGAGGTTTTTGAATTAACCTCTAAGATTCGTCTTGCACGTGACAGACAAGGAAATCTTGCGCACTCAGTGAGCCAAACTCTGCAAAATCTGTTGCTTAACTGTTCCGCCGTCGATCCTCCTCTAACCGAGGTTATGAAATTCTTCCATTACTAAATGAAGCTAAGAACTTAATTCTCGAAGACTCTGACAAGGCAGAATTGTTTAGTGCGTTCTTTGAAAATCATCTAACGATGGAATCTGAATTGGTTCCAACGTTTCAGGCATCCTCATTCAATGTTTTAGCACCATTGGTTTCTCCTGAGAACTAGATCCTAAGCAAATGATTCGTCTAACATAACTCGCTCTCTTCGGGTACTGACGGTATTCTAAACTCAGTTATTAAGAGAGTTGAGCCTCCCCAATTGCTTAACTTTATATTATCAGTTTATCTTCCAAACGGATTCTTTCTGACTCATGGAAGACATCTATTTTTTTCCATGTCATCAAGTCAGGATCTCGATCAAATGTAAATAATTATCGAGGCGTTTACAAAATCCCGGCTCTAGCAACACTACGTGAAAAAATTATTTTTTATCAAATTCTCGAATTTTTCCTAGAAAATAAGTTCATAAGCGACTCGCAATATGGTTTTCTACCTGGGAAGTCATCCGAAATTTGTCAGTTAGCTTTTCCTAACCTCGTCATTTCCCTTCGTAAGGAGCAGCCGTCAGTGGTTTTGATCTACTTTGACCTGAGCAAAGCCTTTGGCAAGGTACCGATCAGACGTCTTCTGGTGAAACTAAAAACACTCGGCATGTGCCTCCTCTTCTTGACTTCCATGGTTCTTACTTGTCTAACCGCAGCCAGAAGGTCTTAGAAGGTACATGCTATTCGACATCTCAGCCGAGCACAAGTGACATTTTTAAAGGCATGGTCCTAGGTCCTCTTCTCTTCATTCAGTACATAAATGAAATTACTAATATACTCAAAATTTCACAAAATTTCGTTTACGCTGACGATCTCAAATGCATTTCTTCATTTTCTTAAGATACTGTCAAAAGTTACGTGGATAAAATCAACACTGTTCTACTTATGCTCTCACGTCGGAGCTTTAGTTGGCAGTTGGAATTTTCGCCATCGAAGAGTAGTTTCATGTGCTTTTGGTCCCACCAAGCTTCCTGGACCCATGGTATTTAAAAATAGTACACTTTTAGAGCGATCAGCCACAAAAGACTTCGGTCAAAGTTACACAAATAAATTAGCTTTATAGCCTCATACAGATTGAATTTCTGCAAAAGCTGCACAGATAAGTGTTTTAGTATCACAACATTTCTGCCTTCCAGAAATAAAGTTAAACCTGTAACGCATGTTTGTTCTTCATATCCTATAATACTGCTGTCCCCTCTTTGGGCTGATGAAGGCCTCTAACCGAAGTAAGATTGAAAAATTTCAGAGGGTATTTACTCGAAGACGGTTTTCTCTTTCTGGATCCAGTATCTTTTATACGGATAGATACCAGTTAGCAAACATTTAATTTCTCTTGGTTAGAAAGATTCGAAGCCGGTCTCTGCATCCTGGTTTGCGTTAACTCTAGCCCAAATCTCCGCCACATTAACGCTCTCACACCGGTAGATCGGCCTTATGCCACTTGTAACCCCCCAATTGTCATTCAACCAACCCTAAGCTCTACATCTAAACATTCTCAGTTTTTTGCCTCCACATATGCTTGAATATGAAATAATCTTCCACTCAAAATGAGCTTTGTCATCTACATTAGCGGTTTTCAAAAGTAAATAACGCAAAAATTCAACGTCGGACGATATAAAGTCCTATTCGTCCATTTCCTTCCCAAACTCGCAACTTTCGGATTTTGAAAACAGTCCTTGCGGTATTTGAGGCAGTTTCCTTGAAAATATATTAATTTCTAAAAATGTTTCTGTCCTCCTCTGCAGATTTAATCTTTGCAGTCACTTTTCCGTCCGCTTCTTTTTAACTGTTATCGCCAACTCTTGACACTTGATACTTTTTATGATATTAAATCCGTTGTTGCAACACTGATGATGGTCTCCGGGATCTGTTGATGATCGTAGCGTTTTCTGATGTTTTCGTCATCTTGTCGGTGGACTATGCAATCAGCAAGGTCGCCTCTTGGTGAAGTGCTCGTGAACTCTACTTTCCTCTCTTCATTTTGACCCTATTGTCTACAATGAGGTCCTCCAGCCTCACCTCCCTGATGGGTATAAACGGTAGCACCGGCTGTTGTATTATTTGTAACACGACAAAGGAACGTTCCTAACCCTTATACGTTGTTAATTACATCCCACTGCATCGTACCTATATCATTAACTGTAGATATTACATTTTTTTAGAGAAGCAATTTTTCTCGTAGTTCTTCTTTTTTTATTGGTGGCTCGCTTAACTCCAACCCTGATTTAACCCCGTGAGTTTATTTTCACTATTTCTTTCCAAATTTCTCAGTATATTCCAACGATTGTTGATTATTGATTTAAGAAGGGCGAATCATTCTGAATTGGAGCTGCCTAACATACTACTCATTTCTGCTTTTATATGGTTGCTCACCCTCTGGGACTTAAATATACAATTTATTTATTATGTATTATTATGGTGTGGTACAGTGTCAAAGACCTTTAAGGTCTCAGGTGCAGTCCTGAAAAGATTGCACTCAAGTCTTTATATAGGATCTTCCATTAAGGAATCCATACTGACCATTCGATAACAGGTTGTGAAACTCTCGGAATTACTTTAAGACGCTCTTATGATACTCTCCAAGATTTCGCCGCGAATTCCTGCCAAAATGTTGTCAATATAATTTGTCGCTGGCGGCCCACTACCGCTTTTATATGAAAATGTTATGATAATGGTTATATTTAGGTTTAGTTTTACGCTTTCGTTGGGAAATATCGTTCAGGGGTGCCGTTTAGGTTAGTGTTATGGTTCAGTTTGAGGTAAGATTACAAAATAATGATTTCGCTGAACGCTTTGCATTTATCCCATGAACGGCAACTATGCATATAAGCATTGACAATGCCAAAGGAGTGCTACATGAATAAACCTCTTTATCATTATGTTGGTTTGTTTACCTTCAGTAGGTCGTGTAATAACGCCGTGCCTGTGTCAGGAGACTTGATGGAAAACCAATCCCCTGGGGCGATTGCATCAGTTTATCTCCGTATTGCCAGTTATTTGTTTGTTTAGTATAATTATCTTCTCATTGACTTAACATATTTACCATGATTTTTGACTAAAGAGCAAGCTTTTTATTAGAAGGCTGATTTGTGAAATCATACTGTGAATAAATATGTTGCTGTCAGCAAGAAGATTATGTTTTTATCTGGTTGATGGCTATATAATGATTTTTCTTTTCCTACCCTGAGCGTTTTACACTTTTTATGATTTATAAGCAATGACTACATTCTGTAGTTTATCAAATCTTTCATCTCTTCAAATGTGGAGTGCCAGTGACCTTTCGCATTTGGTTTTTAATTTTTGACCTCGAGGGATAAAGATTTAACAGCATTTTGGAACTAAGAATCGAATTTGACTCACCAATATCTTCCTCCACAAGAATCTGCGAAAATTCGCCGTGCTCGAATTCCTCAATTCTGTTATTTGCAAGAACAAAACCATTCCTTGGTTGTCTATATTTTATACTTTGAGGGCAACGGGCAGAGCCCTTGTTGGGACTACAATCAAAATTATAACTGCAAGGGTATACAAGCAACATAAAATACGGTTAAGCAATTTGCATCAAACATTTAGTGATCATATACACATAAATTGGAAATCATGAAGTAAAGTTAATGGTTGTCTGAAGATAGTTTGTAGGGAGAGTCGTTGATTAGCAAAAATAAAGAAGTCTACTTGTCTTTTGAACATATCCACGGTATTGGGCGTCATTATTTCGCTTGAAAGTGAGTTTATGGTCGAGCCACTCACTGACTGAAAGAAATGTTTTGTTGGTCTAGGCGTATTTATTCGCGTTTGACCTCATAGAGATAACCAAGCCGCTGAGTTATATTTGTGAACTCAAAGAAATATTCGGATTTCAGTGAAGAGATAGGTCCATGGATAATTCGGAATGATCATAGCAAGTCACACTTTATTCGTATATAGGAAAAAAGGAAATATGTCAATCTTGATAAATCGTTCTGCATATGACAGGGTCCTCAGACCTTCCACCAATTTTATTGCCCTTATTTACACCTGCTCGATGGGATCAATGCATTCCTTCATCCAGGGAAGTCATGCTGGCATTCCGTATTCCAAATGCGGTCTAACGAAAGTACTGAAGACCCCTGAAATCAGTTCGGGAGGAAAGACTACGAAAGCGTGCCTGATCTAGTGCATGATGCTCGCCCCCATTTGGACGGCTCGTTTAGATTGGTCGGAGGGCACTAAGTTGGAAGCTCTCCAGATACCAAGATAAATAAATAAAGTGTATATTTAAGGCCCAGAGGGCCCCATCATTATAAACTTAGTATCGTGGTATAAATAAATACAACGTTGGTAATTACTGCACTATGTGAGCAGCCATATGAAAAGCAGAAATGAGTAGTATGGTAGGCATATCTGATTCAAAACGATTTGCCATTTTTAAAACAATAACAACCAAGCATATACGGTGAACTAGAAAAGAAGCAGTAAAAAACTCCTAAGGTAAATTTTAGGGTGAAGTTCAGCGAGCCGCCAATTTTTAAAAAAATGAGAAAAATCTATTTTTCTAAAAAGTGATTGCTAGAGTTGATGGGATTGACACAGTTGCAATGGGATAGTATTGTGATGTTGCTGACAACGTATGAGGGTTCGGAACGCTCCTTGTCGAGTAGAGTTACTGTTTATAACCACTATGGAGGTGCGAGAGGCGGAACTCATCGTAGACAATATAGTCGAAACGAAGAGGGAAAAGAAGACGTCACGAGATCATCACCGAGATGCGAACTTGCTGACTTCAAAGTCCACCAACATAGAGGCGAAACTTCAGAACCCGCCACGATCATCAACAGCTCCCGGAGACCATCGTCAGGGTTGCAAACCTGAAGAAAAGTATCAAGGTTGTCAAGAGTTGGCGATGCTAGTTAAAAAGGGGAGAAGAACAAATAAATGTGAAGATTGACTCTGCAGAGGATGACGGAAACATTTGAAGAAATTAATATATTATCAAGGGAACTGCCTCAAATACCAGGAGGACTCTTATCAAAAATCCAAAAGTTGCAAGTTTGGGAAGGAAACATGCAATAAGGACTTTATATCTTCCGAAGTTAAATTTTTGCGTAATTTATTTTTGAAAACCACTAATGTAGACGACAATCTAATTTTCAGTGGAAGATTATTTCATATGAAATCATATTTGGAGGCGAAAAACTGAGAATGGTTAGTTGTGGAGCTAAGGGGTGGTGAAATGATCATGGTGGAATTACGAGTAGCATAGGGTTCGATCTACCGAAGTGAGATCGTTAATTTGTGGAAGATTTGGGCTAGAGTTAACGCGAAACCAGGATGCAGAGAACGGCTTCGAGTCTCTATCCCAGAGAAATTTACTGTTTGCTTACTGGCATCTATCCGTTTAAGAGATACTGGATCCAGGGAGAGAAAATAGTCTTCGAGTAAAAACCCTCTGAACTTTTTCAATCTTACTGCGGTCAGAGGCCTTCATCAGCCCAATAAGAGGATAGCAGTATTCTTGGTTAGGAAGAACAAACATGTGTTACAGGTTTACCTGTATTTCCGGAAGTAAGAAATTATGCGATATAAAACCTCATATCTGTGCTGCTTTTGCATAAATTCAAACTGCATGAGGTGATAATGCGTGATTATTCGTGTAACTTAGACCTAAGTCTTTTATGGTTGATCGTTCTAAAAGTGTACTTTTTTTAAATACTTGGGGTTCAGGAAGCCTGGTGGGGCCGAAACACATGAAACTACTCTTGGATGTCGAAATTTCAATCTGTCAACTGGAGCTCCAACGTGAGAGCATAAGTAGAACAGTATTGATTTTATCAAAGTTACTATTGACATTATCTTTAGAAAATGAAGAAATGCACTTGAGATTGTCAGCGTTAAATGAAATATTTGAAATTTGTGTGTATATTTGAAATTTCGTTTCAATGCAGAATGTAGAGAATAGGACGTAGAATCATGCCTTTAAAATGTCACTAGTGATCGGCTGATGCACGAATATCTATTTCATACGAAGACTTTCTGGCTACGGTTGGACAAAAAGAAAGAAAGGAAGTCAAGTAGAGGAGGCCGGAGGCCGAGGGCTTTCAGTTTCATCATAAGACGTTTGTGCAGTACCTTTTCAAAGGCTTAGCTCAGGTCAAAGTAGATCACAACCACTGACTGCTGCTCATTGCGAAGGGAAGTGCCGAGGTAAAGAAAAGCTCTGTGACACAATTCGTTTGATATACCTGGTAGAAAACCATATTGCGAGTCGCTTAAGAGCTTATTTTCTAGGCAAAATTCGAGAGTTTGATTAAAAATATTTTTTTCAATAAGTGTTGCTAGAGCCGGGGTTTTGTGAACGCCTCGATAATTATTTACGTTCGATCGAGATCCTGACTTGAAGACAGGGAAAAAAATAGATGTCTTCCATGAGTCAGGAAAGAATCCGTTTGGAAGATAAACTGATAATATAAAGTTAAGCAATTGGGGAGGCTCAACTCTCTTAATAACTGAGTTTAGAATACCGTCTGTACCCGAAGAGTGCGAGTTTTGTTAGAGGAATCATTTGCTTACGATTTAGTTCTCAGGAGAAACCAATGGTGCTAATAACATTGAATGAGGATGCCTGAAACGTTGGAACCAATTCAGATTCCATCGTTAAATGATTTTCAAAGAACGCACTAAACAATTCTACTTTGTCAGAGTCTTCGAGAATTAAGTTCTTAGCTTCATTTAGTAATGGAAGAATTTCATAACCTCGGTTAGAGGAGGATCGACGGTGGAACAGTTGAGCAACAGATTTTGCAGAGTTTGGCTCACTGAGTGCGCAAGATTACCTTGTCTGTCACGTGCAAGACGAATCTTAGAGGTTAATTCAAAAATCTCTGCGATCCTTAGATGAACAGCTAACCGAGTAGTATATTAATATATTAACTACTTCCTCAATGACTTTAGTCGTGGTAAAAGAAAGTGAGGAACGGTGGATTCCGAAGCGTAGGGCTTGACAATTTTGGTTGGCACAAATTTAAGGATGCTATTTAAAACGACTGACATGAAGTCACAAAGACTTGCTGCGTCGTTCATGGAGGAGAGATACTGCCAGTCCAATGAGTCCAAAAAATTATTAATTAAGCTCCAATCTGCGAGGTCAAAAGCATAATAGTTACGACGGGTGCTAGCCTTTGTCGATGATAAAATCGGAAGGCAACAGTGAATTAATGTATGGTGACTTTCGAAGAGGCCCTGCTTAAAATAAAAGACGATGGGAGCAATGTCGTTTGTGAAAATCAGGTCTAAAATATGCTTGTCTCTAGCTGAAGAACGGACAAGCTGGGACCAATAAGAAAAATTAATGTTATCGAGGATAGGCGGAAATCTGGGTGGATAAAAGTTTACAATCCAGTCAATTTCAGCAAAATGAATATCCCCTTGCGATTATTTTAATGTTAAAATTGGACTCCGAAACCAATTAAAAAAATTCACACAATTTTTCATTATCATCGAATGATGAATTAGGCGGGTTGTCAATACATCGGAGAATCGCCTTCAGCCGGAGCGACAGGACAATGTTTGCGAAGCAGTTATAACCAGAGAATGACTGTATATCTAGATCAAACGGGTAGTGCTTAAATGAAGCTTTAATACAGAGTAGACAACTACCACCACGCTCGATAATGCGGTCCTGATGGTAAAAATCATACTGTTCTCTGACAAGCGATGAGTCGAAAATTAAGGAATGGGTCAGAGATTCAGTTGCACATAAAACATTGGGCATGAAATCGAAAGCAATGGCTCTCAGTTGGGCCATCTTATTTATAAAAGAACTAGCATTAATTAATATGACATCTAGCGTACTTTGCATATTCAAACTTGGGTTATCGTTATTTATAAAAAAGAAAGACTTGGTGGTGGCGTAGTAAACTGTAGAGAGAAAAGTGTGGGTGGATAGTAAAATTGCTGTGGTCTACAATTAGCTAAGCCGTAACTGTTAACTAAATTATGATTATTAAAGAGAAACATATTTGGGTGGTATCCATTGTGAGGAAGGATATTTGATGCGTTAGCGAACATAGGAGAAGGCCTTTAAATATGATTTTGAGGAATATTGGAATAATATGGGTAGAGATTAACATATGAAAATGAAACAAATTATTTTGGAAAACTGTCACTATAAGGGGTAGGGTTATTTAATTTGTGAGCAAGAGAATTTGTGATGTTGGGATTATTGCTAAGGAAATTTTCGGTAGGTATAGCAGATACTGGAGGGTTAGGAGGTTTCCCAACTGTAATGACCTTTTTTTCTTTTTGGAACATAAAAGGGAGCATACTTAAACTTGCACAGGTTATTGATAAGTTGAGTAGGTTATCCAGCTGAGATCGGGGTGGATAGCGTGGAATGGGAACAAGGTGTACTTGACCCAGTTTTTTTGGAATAAGTCAACAGTATGAATACAAGGAAAAACCTCTTTGAAACGGAGACGCAGTCGGTCTTGGAACTTTAGATGGAGTCACTGAGATTGAAGGCAAGCTTACGACATTGATGATAGCTACTGCAGTTGAAATTCCTATTCGCGAGAAGGTGTTCATGGATTTGTTAGAAGAAAAGCGGGAGGTGAAGTTAAGGGGGTTTTTGAACCGGGCACCAGAGGAGATTGCTGTACCGTCTCGTTGTGGTTTGCATAGCCGCTACCAGAATTATGGATAAAAGATTGAGAGGTTGAAGACCTATGCGAACAGGGGAAACACTTTCCTTAGGTCCATCGGTGTAAGATCCCGACAAAGGAAATATTTTTGCACATTCTGTATAACGAAAAATGTGACCTCGTTGTGCAAAGATGGAGTCCACCCCGATTGGTGAAAAAAGATTGACTAATATAGGGGATGTTTACTACGTTAGGAGAGGCGTTTGGCTTCCGCTATTTTGTAGTTGAAGACGCATGAGAACAGGAAGTCTACGGCAACGTGAATAGGTCATCTGTATCGGAAAACATTTTGTAAAAGAAAATTATAATTTATTTTCTGTTCGTCTAATGTTTCACTGGCAACCAAATTGACGAGCGAGTCCAGACGCTGACATTCCTAGGAAAGAAGAGCAGAGATGTCACTGTCGAATATGTTGCCCAAGTATAGATAGAGCTGATCCAAACTTTAACATTAAAATCTTTACAATGTTGTTAAGCAGAGAGATGAAGCTGCTTAGCTTCAACAACTGGTTGCATATGCGTTGCACTGCTGTGATTACTAGATGCAACCAAGCAACGCTGAGAGCTTGCTACGAGCTGGGATTTTCGTTCTCAGTTTTGCTAGGGGGAGGTTTTAATTTGGTAAAAACTTAGGAAAAATCAGGCAAAAGGATATTCTTTTGACAAATGTTTTCCAAAATTTTAACTAAATACCTATAAACATGCTTGAGAAAACGTCTTAATATAACAGATTCTTCTGACTAATAATGAGGCTATATCGGCTGAAAAGGTTGAATCGAAAGTCTCACGCCTGTAGGAGAGGATGCGCACCACAGGTATAGGCAGTTCATAGTGTTAAAAATGCAAATTTTTGTTAATCAAAAATTTAGGTTTTAATTCAAGCTTTGAATAAGAAAATCCTGAAAAATTAAAACTTTGTTTTAGCTTTCAAAAACGAGCTGCGTGCCTTGACCTTGACCTACATTTGTTTGTATCAAATACTTTTATTCAGGTTGTGCTGGTGTTTGGGGCTTCGTCTTTTCCCCGATTCCAGGCATAAAACTACGTATTTGGGTATTTTAAACCTTAGAAGGAACATGCTGGACGAGACAGTCATATTGTCAAGGTTTTATTGTAGTTACTGCGCGTCATCAAAAGAGCTGATGGTTTTTCAGATTTTTATATCATCTGCAAATATGATGGCATCCTAGTCACAATTATCAGTGCAGTCCTTTATAGGAATGATGGCCTAAGACTGATTCCTGACGAACATCACTTTCCGCTATTACCCTAGCGTTTTTGGCGACGCCACATAGTACTTATTGCCGTTTGAATGACAATAAACTTTTGATTCATTTAAAGACGTTACCCTGGATACCACATTGCCAAATTTTATGTAAACGTCGCAGATGAGGTACCCATCAAATGCCTTCTTGAACTCAAATAAACTGACAACAGCTGGCTGGCCTTTGTCTATGGCTTTTGTCTTTTTTTCCTGCGAGTAAAGACCACTCGAAAGACATGATTGATCAGGGCTAAAGCCATGCTGGGCAGCACATAATATGTTCTTCTGCTCCAGATACTTCATTAAATGTCTCTTAATAAGTTTTTCCATGTCCGTACACAAAATGCAGTTTCATATAATGGGAAGGTAATTTTTCAACTCCAACTTGAACATCCCCTCTTTGGATTGAGGAGGTGCATGACAACAGTTTTGGCTCTGCTGATTGTTAATCCAAAATCGGCGCAAACCTGTGGCGAAGAGGTCCATGGTCTTTTACATGTCCTCCTCCGTCACGGTGTTAAGGGCACAGTCATCCGCGAAGAGAAAAATCATGGACTGCACCAGTAGACACGCGCGTTGAAGCCTGCATACGCCAACTGTTGAGAAGTTTGCCCATCATTTCCGTAGGCGATGCGGATCGCAGGCTGCTTATCGTGGTAGGCGTCCATCAGCATAGCCGAGAACATGAGACTGAACAAGGTAAGAACCAATACACAGTCCCTCTTCAATCCGTTGGTCACTGCGAATGCTTCGGATACCGTCTCATTGACAGTGACGCGCGCCATCATCCTGTCATGAAGCTGACGCACCATGTGCGTGAACCGCGCAGGACAGCCGAATTTCATGCATGACTTTCCACAGTCCGTCGCGATTCACCGTGTCAAAGGCTTTCGTTAGATCCACGAAGGTAGTGTATTGGTGAGTTCGCATCTCCTGGCACTTCTGTTGTAGCTGGCTGGCGGCAAAGATCATATCAATTGTTCCGCGGTGTCAGCAGAAGACCACATTGGCTTTCCGGAAGCAGGCCCTGCTCTAAGTTACCATTCAGACGATTGAGAAGGATAAGGGCGAAGATCTTCCCGGCGATGTTGAGCAACGAGATGCCTCTGTGATTATCACAGAGTTGCCAGTTCCCCTTTAGTTTGTAGAGATGGACGATGGTCGCGTCTTTGAAATTCTGAGGAAATTGTCCTTGGCGCCACATATCCTGGAAGAATGTTGTGAGTTCTGCCATCAGCCCGGGCCCACCGTGCTTGTAGACTTCCAGTAGGATTGCATAGGATCCCGGTGCTTTACTGCTAGAAATCTGCTGCACGGCCCGGATCGTTTCTGGTTGGGAAGGCGGCAGATCCAGGTCACTGTTCGTGTCCACTTCAGGGAGCCGGTCAATGGTAGCATCAGAGATGGCTGATGAGCAATTAAGGAATTTTCTGAAGTGCTCGGCCCAGAGCTTCAGAATTTGCGATTTCTCTGTCAGCAGTGCTGTGCCGTCAGCGCTGAGCAGTGGTGCGGTTCCCTTGATACACGGGCCGTAGATGGCCTTGATGGCTTTGAATAAGTTTTTCATTTCATTGCGGTCCGCATACCGCTGGATTTCCTCAGCCTTTAAGATCATCCAGACATCCTGCATCTCCCGCAGCCGTTGCTGTACAAGGCGCGGGCATCTGAAAGAGGCTGCGTTGGTGGCGTCAGTCCGAAGGTCCATGTAGGCTTTGTATAGTCCATTCGTTCTCCGCAAGTAAGTTGCTGATGTTGGCGTCATTTTCATAAAACCAGTCCTGTTGTTGATGGCGTGCGCGTCCGAGGACTTCGAGGGCGGTGAACCTGGATAACATTTCGCGGTTGACACCATCGTGTCTCCACGGTAGCATTATCATCTGGAGCATGCAGGTCCTCCAGTTTTTCGGTTATTTGGTTGCTGAAATCAAAACAGTGAGCAGACAAATTTAATAAAAGAGTATTTTACTTTCCTGGCGGACGCTTACCTTGGGGCCTTCTTCGGGGTTGCAATCAGAGCCTCATCTGGGAGATGACGAGGTGGTGATCTGTCCAACCATTGGCACCGCGGATTGCCTTGGTTACCAGCACTTCCTGTCGATCTCGCCTCCGGACGCGAATATAGTCCAGCAGATGTCAGCGCCGTGACCGAGGGTGCAACCACATGGCCTTCTCCCGCGTCGGAAGGTGAAAGAAGATGTTGGTCAGCAGGAGATGGTGTTTCCACACACGTGCGCAGAAGAAGGACGCCGTGATCGTTACAGCTACCGAGACCGTGGGGACCCAGCACTCCCTGCCAGTCAGCGTGGTCCGTCCCGACGCGGGCATTGAAGTCACCAAGGTCAATCATCTTGTCCACCTTCGGCACAGTCACCAGCAGGGCGTGCAGATCCTAGTAGAATTTGTCCTTCGCCATATCAGAGATCGTCATTGGGAGGAGCATAGGCACTGATGATGGTGGTGAACTGTTCTCCCCAAAGAAGTAGGCGGCGGCTCATCAGGAGATCATTAATACCCTGTGGCAGACAGGGCAGACATCCCACGATGTCGTTCCAGATGGCAAAGGCAACACCAGCGCCGTGTCGCTCTGCTTTTGGCAGGCCGCTCCAGAAGAAGGTGTAGCTGGCACCCACCTCCTCCAGCTGACCCTGCTGAGAGAACGGGGTCTCGCTGAGAGCAGCAATGTCCACCTTTTAACGCACCAGTTCCCGTGTGACAAGCGCTGTCCTCCTTTCCGGCTTAACACCTAAGGGAGAAAGTTTTGCTTCTGATGTTCAAATTGACATAATTTTGTCGATCCAGTTTACCAACTTTACGTTTACAATAACATCTACATTCCCACCTATTCTATCCACTTTCTTTTCGGGTATTGTTCCTCAAAGTCAGGCATAATTTGAGCAAATACTCTTGAAAGGGCCACTCGGATACAAAAAATGATTCCTTTTAAATATTTTCCAGCTTGGGATCGAATGGTAGCTAGTGGTATGGTTCGTGAACATATGTCTTTTTGTTCTCCTGGAAAAACTCATTTGATAAACTACGGATGCATTTCACATTATTTCTAGAGATTTTCTGTGCCCATGTTTTCTTCAAAGTTTTATATGAAGGAAATTTATATTTTTATTTCATAAGTTGATTATCCTTTGTTTAAAATGTGTCATATATTGAAAAGAGAATTGCGCTTGGGTCCTCTAGAGCTGCATTTCCTCACTCACCCTTTTCCTCCCCGGGGCTAGTGGAATATCCAAGTCAGTCCACTACCTGGTGTTGGTATCGGACCCAATGACTGAGTTCGCCTGCATGCCTACATCTAAGGCCTGCCACCCATGCAGGAAAGGCTGTAGTTGTGGCCTTCTGAAAACCTTGTGTCGTCTAGTTACCCCTTGCTTGGTGTCAATTAAATTATCATGTCGTTTACGCGCGCACGCAGCACAGGTCCTTAAAATACAAAAATCTGTTACAGCACCCAATTCGAAGAACGTTAACTCTGTCTTTTATGACTGTGTCTCATAAGCGACTGCTCTGATTGCCAGAGCAACCACTATTTACTGAGATATTAATTCAGGATTCATCTAAAAGAACCTCTTATTCGACTTGAATTTTTCCTTGTGACTTTCAGAGTATCTCACTCTATCCTTCCCAGTGCATATGCTCCTGAGAAATGTGGTTCTCTGCAAACAAGAAATTTTCCGGTACATCTGGATTTTCCTTCTTCGACTTCCTTGAGGATTAAAGTCACCGATTGCTATCTACCGATAAGTGTAGGCAGACGGGAATTTATGGTTAATCGAATACATAAGTAGCCAGCGGTAGTGTACTAAGGAGGGACATGCGCGGTCCTAGTTAACGTTGCAGGATGAAAGGAAGGCTAACCCAAATGGTACTGGTATTCGAGTTGTGATGTGACTATAAAGTGTTTTCAAAGTTGATATATACTTCATTTTAGGTAGGTATAGGATGCCTGGAATTTACCTACACAGGAGATGAGCGCGCTGTGATTGGTTGATTCAGTTCGATACGGACAAAAAGGTGGTCATTAACGAGCTTCATATGAGTTCGGCTGGTTAAAAAGACTCGACCATAAAGAAAATTTAATACGCTTTCGAATGCTATTACGGTAAGTTTAAAGAGAGGACGTAAAGTTTAAGCGGTGTGTGGTGGCCACCTCGTTCCAGGAGCTGGCTCGAACAGGCGAAGCTACCTAGTTCATGGACATTATATCCGGAATGTTTTCATTTGTGGCATACTCGAGCTATCCATTTCAAGAGCTGAAGGCAGCAAGCGTTTCTGCTACTGGTTTGCACGAAGGGAAGGTGACATTACTTTGTGTATTGCCAAAGACGGACCATTCGGTAAATTCAGAAATTTAAATGTGTACTGACTTTAGGGTAATCAGAGGGTTGGGAAACAAGTAGTTATTCTTGGCCTTGTCGCAGCGATCTCGTCTACTTCTTCCCACATAGTCATTCTGTTCTACACCGGCTCCTCCTGCGTGAAACCGAAATTCACTGAATTTAAAAAGAGAGATATTTAAAATTTTCACAACCTTTTATTGAAGCAGAGAGTTTACTTTTATTTGTGCTACTACCAAAAGGTACCCGCCAAACGAACTTGCATCAGCAAGTCAACAACAGATTTGTCATGTTTTCTCGTTTGGCCGCACTGGCCTCGGGCTGTCTTTGGTGACGGAGGGATGCCAGTTAGTGTTGAAACCGGCTGGAGGAACATTCTTGGAGTGCTGAAGTTCCTTCTGTGGAATAACTGTCCCATACACTGGTTCCAACCATGCGCAGACACTTAGAAACAATGGCGCAAGAAGGAGAAGAGTCATCGACGCAAGGCACATTAAATAAAGGCGAATGCGTAGACTGGGCTTACGACTAGAGAAATATATACTAAACGTTGTCCATAAATTAAAAGCAAGTTTGATACAAACATGAAACCGCAGTAGTGTGCGCAGTGAGCACGTGTATTTGTGTAAGTGTGTGTGTGTGTGCGTGCATGTGTAACAATGCAATGAAATTTTTCACTACTTAGTATAATCTGCCTCGCACTTCCACCGTCCTTGCGAGTGAACCGGCACACTATCCTAGTAGCTATTTCATAGTGAGGCGACAGCGCGTCGCTGTGGATAATCACGACTAGTTTGTCCGATTTATAGCGGGTTTTATCCATTTAGTCACTATGAAAACAACGGCAAATTGATGCGATATGGCGCTTAACGTTAACAGTCAGCCTCACCTACAGTTTGCAATTAACTTACGCTACTTCACTGCTCACACCAAAGAATTTACTTTACGTTGAAGTCTTTTAATTTTTTAATGTAATTTATTATATAATGTAGCGTACAAAACATAATATACGATAATCTAACTGTCATCCGGCCTGATGGCAGTAAGAATCCGGGAGTGGTGCTTAAAGAGCGGAGCTTAATCAGATCTTGTTAGGACTAACAAACAGTTACATTTAATGTTCAATTGGGCCTTGTACACCCTGGGCCTTCCTGATCACATCCAGTCCAATCGTGTGTCGCGCTCTTAACCTGTCTCGAGGCTCGTATGTGGCAGCACACCCTGTTGTGTTCCAGATTGCGCACAGTTCTTTTTTCGATATGTTTATTATGTGATCAAAAACAAGCCGTACTATCTTTTCTTTTCCGTTTTTCTTTGAAATTGACGCTAGCCGGGAATTCATCATTCATTAAGACGTTGAAAACAGTAAGCTCTAATCGTATTTCATGATCAAGCATGTCTGAAAGCTCAATTATAGGCATGCTTTATTATCTTCGTGGAGTGTTGGCCTGCGTCCTGACAGAGTTATCTTTGACTCCTTGTTGAAGGCATCAGCGACTACCAATGCCCCAATTTTTCTCGACATATCCTTGATATCATTTCTCAAACGTTATCTAAATGTCCGTTTATAGTCGTGCCTTAGCATATATGCAAGATAAGAATGAAGGTTAAAATAAAACTAAAAGAAGAACGTGGCCAAATCGCAACGGGGCACTGCACGCAATAATGGGACAGCAGTAGTTTGCACAGTGAGTAGGTCCATATTTGTGAATAAGTGCAATGGTATAGTCCGCCTCGCACTGCCAACGTCCTTGCGTGTGAACTGGTCATCAGTACTCCACAGTATCTAAGGAAATTTGTTTATATTTACGAGCTGCGCGCTGTTGTGAGGAGGGGCATGCTTTGGTTAAATCAATGTGAAGTTAAAACTAAAAATTCTATTATCTATGGTGAAAGCACCGCATTTGTATAAAAACAACAAGGGTTGTCAATTAAATCACAACAAGTTCGCGTATACGTTAGTGAGCTTTCTGCTATTCACACGGAGCACCCTAAACTATGCAGTTGCGATCGCAGGTTAGCAGTCAGACAGCAAAAACTCAAGGCAGATTGTCTGCTCAGAGTTTAAACTAAACACGTTTCACGACGAAAAACTAATAGGCAGAGCACCCGACGGCTGATACCCCATTTCACGTTCAAATGTCTTCCAAAATTGTAGAATGGTAAGCCGATTTCTGTTTAAAATATAATTGTATTTAATGTCGGTGTACAGGAAATCTTAGAAGAAATAAGCACAGATGATCGGGCTAGCAGTGTACAATTAATCCTGGATGAATATAGCTATAAGCGTTTCTCTTCACTTTATATTTTACAGGAGAAACAAATGCTACCCGTGGGATGATAGCAGTTCAGAACGAGGAAGGGTTAGGGCCAAGAAAAGTATGTTTACAGTCTCTCTGGCTTTTTAGAGAACCGAGATCATGCACCAGGCAAGGGTGCATTGGCGGACGGTTGCTCGCTGTCTGTCGAAGAATCCACCGGTTGAGGGCTGCAGAGACAGCATCATTGCCCTCAGGGTAAGACATGACATCGGGCTCAGATGCCACGCACATCTTTGAACCGGAAGACAGATTCGATCATGTTGGCATCGAGAATTCCTGGAAGTTGTTCTGAATGCAGAAAACTAATGAAAGTTTTCTTAACCAAAAGAATATGTATGCAGGAGTTTTATGTTCTGGGGTTAGTTTATTCCATATTGCTATTGCGTTTACCGAAAAAATGACAAAACTTAACTATGCGTGCTAATGGAGAAAAAAAATGACATTGTGATGACTGCCGCGCCGCGAGTGGTCAAGTTGACTCGCAGTGGGAAGGGGGTTAAATTTAACAACTGTTTTAAAGCTTAAACAGTAAAAGAAGTACCTTCGGTAAGCGGCGAAATCATAATAGATCAATTTTTATAAGCTCATAACGTTGTTGATACGCCAGATTACGATGCTCCAAAGATAAGACACTTTTAAAATGAAATGCTAGACAGATTCTATTTTCTTCCGTTCACCATCGCGCCGAAGGCAAAATAGAAACGAGCAGTACTCCCTTAAAAGGCCTAACCTACATTTTATAAAGGCGGAGTTTAATATCGATAGTTTTCTGCGTGCTTGGGAAGATCTTGGCGCAATGCTCTGACAAATACAGACCGTTTGGAATATGATATGCCCAGATGCTTAACAACTTTAGTCGAATTTGGTCGTGACCATCTATGCAAAGTTAAAGGCTTATTATCGTCGTCAACAACCATAACGGAGCATTTGTGCCAAGAACGGGAAAGGCGTCATGTGCAGCACCAGTGGGCAGAGGCATTAAATTTGCTTTTTATGAGATTGTGAGCACGGTGTTGCGCTCTGCCGGTTTGCATCTTTAAGACAATTTTTTAATCCTCAGCATACATAGAGGGCCTACCATTCTGAACTAAACTTTGTACATAATTGCAAAACAGGTAAAATAGGAGCCAGTCAAGAACACTACCCAGAATAACACCCCACCTCGCACTGCGGGGTCGGCAAGAACATTGGAGTTCTTGGCCTTTTGTGTGCAAGAAGCCAGGTAAGAAAATATCGAGTTCAGAAGTTTCCCACATATAACGAAAGATAAAGTTAAAAGAGAAAGTAAGCATGGTCAGTATGATCAAAAGCAATTGTAAAATCGAAAACCAAAACTATGGTCCCTAGATTTTCGAACATGTTCAAACAATCAGAGCTCACATGTGTCACAGGACCTTGTTTTGAAGAACCCATGCTCAGCAGCACTCAGGAGGATGTTCTTTGTTAAGTGATATATCATCTTTTTGCGATCAATGTCTCCAAGTTCATCGAATCTGCGTGTAATGTCCTGGTTGTCCCAAAGTTTGCAAATGACGAAGATTGGCCGTGTTTGGCGTTGAGCAATGTACGAGTCTTTCCGCAGTGAAGTGGGATTTTACTTCCCAGAGCTTCTTCAAAAATCTATCACAGAAGGGACGGGAGAATATCAGTAGAATCCGCCATTATAATACTGGCCGGTATGCAAGCTGCTCCAAAGCAATGTGATTAATGAAAATTTGAATGGCTACGGCTACATCCCAGAGGGTGAAATTCGTGGTTTGGAGCATAGGACCTGTCCATCCCTGGATGGTCGGTAGGGAGAGCGGTGTAATTTTCGATAATTTTTCTGGACAAGAAAACTCTCAGTCCACCACGTGTCCTAAACTATAGGATTTCCAAGGGCGTCTCGAAAGATAGGGTTCAGTGTTTTTCTAAGAGCTCCTAGTCTGCGCGATAAGAAGTATCGCGACACATGACGAACGGTATTCAACAATTTTGACCTAATTTACGCGCAACCTGTTTTGGATAGCCTTGGCAGAAAATTTCCTTTTGGAAGATTAAAACGACGAGAGAGTTTTATAACCTACCTTGAATAGATTAAGGGAGTTAAATTTCATCCATGACATTACTACTTCTTTTACGGTGAACGAAACGATACATATGTGGATCTAAATTTTCGTACAGCATACCGTTACAAGTTTGCACATCCTGCTATAAAAGAAAATCAAACCAGTCGTGGGAATAAATATGTATCAATAATTCTGTCAAAAAGGTGGATCGGAAATATAAAAATCTGTATATTTAGGAAGACGTTTCATCCGATGCGAATTGTACTGTGGAAACAACGATATCGTGGTCTGAACTCCTGTGTGCGTCTAAAGATGATAACGTCGAAAGCAGGCAACCTCTGCAAAAATTACATCAGTTATGCTTGATCATCGGGTAGGGAATTTGACAACATGATTCCACATGCCGATATCTATGGCCTCCAGTTATTCGTCAGACTTTATAGGGCTGGAATGTGGAAACCATTTAACTTCAGGAGAATTGAAATCACCTGCAATCAAGCAATATTTAAAATTAAAGTCTGCCGTGGAATGAAATGCCTATGAGCTACAAACGTCTTTGTCATCACTGGCATTGGATGGGCCACAGACACATACATCGGGTGAAGAGAACTTATTTTTTAAGATTATTCGAAGCCAACAGCTCTCCTCAAACGTGATACATTGGAAATGGCCTAAAGGCAGAAATTTGAATGCTTGCTTAATACAGATACAACTCCCTCCACCACGGCTACCGTTAATAAAATTTCAAGTATAATTATAACGTAGAAGATAGAGTTCGGATTCAGCTACGGATGGTGTTGCCCATGTTTCCGTCACTTTACTAATATCTGGATCGTATAGGATCTGGCATTTAGCGCGAATTGATTAAGGTGGTTATTTTTGATGGAGGTCAGCTAATTCATCCAGTGGTTGACTGACCGCTGAAGATAGGGAACGGTTGCTCCCGCCCGCTTCTGAATAAATGGTTGAAGCATAGCAAGCACATGGTGTAGGTAAATGGGATTAAGATATTCAAAGGAAATGATAGATAGGGGAACTGAGCACCACAGCTAGATATTGGGGCTTATCTGGGAAACTTATGGGCTGGAAAATGCAAAACACTCTCATTAAGGTTACGCAGAGGGTCAGGTAAGACTACTAGTCCAGTAGGATCTTGCGCGTTAGGATGCTTATGGAAAAACGACCATGGAGGGAATATGCTACGGGTAGGGACGCACTGTTGCGAATTGAAGAGGAGCGCCACTCCTAGACAAGAATGCTGGCATGTTTGGTTTATCAGCCTCAAAAAAGGGACTGGGAGTAGTTGGCAATTGCAGATAGTTGGGTTGGAGATGTTTTGGAGAGAAGCAGACGATCGCAAACGCGTATTTTTCGCGGAGATGCTAGATTTATTTGATTTTCCGATTGGCTGAGATGGTAGTCAGACTTGCCTTTGACTTCACAATCAGTGTTGGTTTACCAGGAGTAACTGGTGAACTTGTTATGGGTGCGGGAATAAGAGAAGTACCGTCGTCTTGAGATACTTCGAGATCAATCATAGTCGGCTTGAGTACAGAGTCAACTAGGGATTCAGACGTCGAGGCAGTAGATGACATTAAATGCGACTTGATCAACATGACAACATGAGTAGCCGTTTCTGTGTTATTTATTGGCAGCTTAAAATATTTCTGTTTTTTCTGCATTTGAGTGAGATATGTGGAAACTGTGCAACGCCATTTCCGATAGAATTTTCTACTTATCCTCTGCCTTGACAGTACGTAATTGACTTCTTTTGAGCGAAAGATAGTGACTAATACTTTGGCATTACAACTGACCGAGCGCAGTCGTTTAGTGTACACGACTCCGTATCCCAAGCCACAGCTTTGCAGAGACAAATGTGCATCATCGATAGCAGATATATGCTGTGGAATATTACCAAGCATAAAATTACGCGTGCGTTTTATCCGTTTTTCCGATTCGGAGCTAATTACTGGATAACTGCCTCTATGGTATTAGTCTTAGTTCCATATAGCAAGAGACATGTTATTTCGTCAGACGAAGTCTTATTACTGCAGGACGTGGTGTACGCTTGATAGATCAGAGGCTCAAGAGGTTCAAGGTGAACCAAAGGAATTTTAGTGGTTAAATGACCTTGGGCTCTTAATTTCTGAATGCTCAACTATTTAAATTTTAACTTATATTTTCTTCCAAGACTAATCTGCGAATATAAAACGTCTGTTGTGGAGCACAGGTTCTTATATTTTGAAAAAACGTATGCTTTTGTGCCAGCTGATCTCCATATTATTAAGTGGAATAGCAGGCAAGAGGCAGCCAGTAGTATATAAATGCTACCTAGGTAGACATATTCCCAACATGGGTGGATGTTAAAATTCGGATGCCAAAGTTCAGAGACTTTTTTCAGGATTATAATTTGCTTACTTGTAGGAAATTAGGCAAGTAAATGGTCAAACATTAAGAATGCACTGAAGACACATGGGGAGCATGGGTGGACCTGTACTGGCACTGCTTAGGTTTTAGGCTGCCAGACCACACTTTTGACACATCGATAGTTCGACCGTCAATTTCGACGATGTCAAAAGTATGCTCAACAGAAGGGTGGTGCAGGGATTTGACTTGCGCGTGAATTAGTTTTAAGTGATAGTAGTCTTGCACAGCAGCTACCGCACTATCTCCCCCTCCCCAACCTGAGCCCAGTGTCAAGACAAAGTCAAGAAGACCGGAGATGGGAGAGGGCGCAGGTGACTGGCGCGGCCGGGACCGCGACTGAAAGTGTCACCACTCCACCATGTTCGGCATTCGTTATGGGAGCGCCACCCGAAAAACGCCTGCCATGCCCTGATGTGGCCCCCGTGTTGGTCCAACGCATCTTTTACATGGCCCGTTTAGGGGACACTCATTTACACACCGACAGTTTCAACTGTCGATTTCGACGATGTCCACCGTATTCTCCACACCAGTTGGTGCAGGGACGGTGACTTGCACGTGAATTAGTTTTAAGTGATAGCAGCTTTGCGCTGCAGTTACCGCAATCTCTCCTCCTACCCCACCTGAGCCCGGTGTCAAGACAGAGTCAAGAAGACCGGAGATGGGAGAGGGTGCAGGTGGGTGGCGCGGCCGGAGCCGCCCCTGGGCGTACAGCCACACCTGGCTCGGATCCCACAGGGTGGGAATGCCATATAGAACACATTAAGAAGGAGCAATTGCAGCCTGACTCTCAGTCTGCCAGTAAGCCACTACACACGAAACACACATTTGGGCTGACAACGCGGTCCGCGTTATCCCGTCAGTTGGCAACATTCCAAGCCACGGCTTTTAGCGCACTGTGATAGTTTCAAGAGCATCAGATTGTTTATAGTGAGGAAAATGCGCTGAGCCTCGACCTCACTCTCTCCCCCACCCCCACAATCAGACTACCATCCGAGCTGGTCAGTAGTCTCATGTGGGAGTAGGCGCATTGATGACGGGTCGGCGTACCTCGTCTTCGCGCGCTACAGCATGACCTGGCCCCCATAACGCACACACCAGGATTCACTTAATCAGGGGATATGGAGGAGAAATCGCAATCTGAATCCTAGTCCACTGGTCAGCCACATGACACACACAACTCATACACTTGGCCGACGGCGTGGTCTGGTGTAAGCGTCAGACTGGCAGCCTTCCAAGGCACTGTTTCTAGGAAATCGTGATTTTATCAGGTATATTATGATGATTGTGAGGGTGTTGTATTTTTTTAGTGTAGACGGTATGCGCTAATGTAGCTTAGCCTCCGGTGGTTTACAGCAGGTTGTCGTGGAGGCACACGTGTCCCAATAGGCCCATGCGGTGTGTATATGTGCGGGAGATGTGAGGGCAGTGAAGGCGGGCGCGTTGACTGTTTGTCGGATCCCCAGGCACTTGTTCACCTGCCTCCGCGCGATGGATTCGCAGGTGACCGACCAGGCCGATGCGTGAGTTGAAGTTGTGGATGCAGTGTGGCAGGAGAAATCGGTGGAGGCTGGGGGGATGTCATTCATGGTAGTGGGGGAGGCAGTAGCACTAAGAATGGCAGGAGCGGAGTGTGTGCATGGTGTATCAGTGTTGTCGGCATGGTAGTGATTTCCGTTGTCATGGATGGGCATGCGACTGAATAGGCCCATTCGATGAGTGAATGCGCGAGAACAGTGAGGGGAGTGGAGGTGGCGATCTCTGCTGTGTGTTGGTGCTCCGGGCACTGGCACACCACTCTCTGTACGATGGATTCGCAAGTGACCGACCAGGCCGATGCGTGAGGTGAATGTGCGGTCGCATTTAGGACAGCTTAGGAGAGATGCCCCATCGCTGATGGTGGTGGTGGTAGTGAAGGCGAAGGCGGTGGTGGGGGTACAGGCGATGAGTAGAGGGATGTGGTCTCTATGATGGTGGGAGTAATGGAATTGATGCCAGGAGTGAGGGTAGGGGAGTCAGAAGCAGGGTTGGCAGAATTTGACGTAGAAATAAGAATTGTCAGATTGTTGGTGCATTGCGTCCGAAGATGTCCAAACAGGCTGATTCTCGCGCGGAAGATGCGTTTGACAGCGCGTGCATGTTGACAGGGCCTGGGCATCGACGATGTTGGTCCGCGGCGCTGGTGACTTTCGTGCCGATCTTTTGGCCTTGGCAATGGCAATCCGGTTGGCTTCATAGATGGCTGAGCCAGTCTTCACGGATCTTCTCCATGCCGGTCTATCCTGGGCGAGGTCCGACCAGTTCGCAAGGTTGATTTGCAGTTGCTTCAGCGATTTCTTCAGTGTCCTTGTAGCGTCATTTTTGACCTCCCTGCCGGCGAGAACCCGTAGCGACATATCCGTAAAAAAATCGTTTGGGTAGTCGCTCGTCGTACACTCGTAACAGGTGGCCGCTCCATCGCAGTTGCACTTGCCTTAGCATGGCGTGGATGCTGAGGATTCCGGTCCGCTCCAGGACTTCCGTGTCCAGGATCCTTTCTTTCCATCTCATCTTCAGTATTCTTACGGACACATACAGTCCCATAGGTAACACTGTAGAGGAAAGCACGCACCGAGCAAGGCAAAACACTGAGAATAAATCCTGACTAACAACGAGCTGAATAGAGTTGTCAGACACGTTATCACTCATCCATACGATAAAACAAAATACTTATGCGAAGGAGTATAAGTCGATAATGCGAAGAGAAGCAGATTGAATATTCAATTGTTAATTTAGCAAGGGGGATGAGTTTCAACATGGGGTCGACCGGTCTGGATGGAAGTTGCGCTGACATATCTGGTACACAATCAGCGGTGAGTGCTGTGCTGTGGGCGACTGCAGGGAAGGGTTTCGGAAGGTGCCGAGTAGAGAGACGCGAGAGTTGCGGGTGGTGGTTGGCGACAGCGAAGCAAGGGCACCGGCTGTCTTCACATGCACACAGTTACGTCATAACCAACCTCGTTCCACGCAAAAAATTACCCCTTCATTCAAACAACTGTTTGTGGGTTCTGATCCGTTACACACCAGTCGTGTATTTGATCCCTCCATCGTGTCTGGCCGAGGTGCGTCGTCCGTTGACTAGCCAACTGCAACCATCCGAACAAACCAATCGACTTCAATTTTAATGCAGAAATTCCCTCTTTCCGCACACTTCTGACCATGCAAAACTCCCACGTAGATTATTACCGTGCTGAAATGCAACAAAGGATTATATTTACAAAATGCATGATCGTATTTTTCTGAACTTTCTTGATTCACACATAACTAACGTGGAAAATTGATAGCAATAGGCCGCATATTGATGTTTTAGTGCAAAAATGCCTCCTTGGAGGTAGGATTTACGCCCTACACGTAAAGAAAGGAGCCGAACAAGCCAGTGATCAGCCAGTCATGACATCGTCAATTAACTACTACGCAGGGGTTATTTGCAAAATGGAGAACACAAACACGTACATCGAGTCCACGTCAATTACTCCACTCTTCGGCGACAAGTTTTAAATCAAATTGACGTGTATCCACAGTGTATTAGCCGTTTATTTTTAGCAGAAAAATAACCCCCTATTACGACCATGTAATGCTCACATACAGGTCCTCCCAATTGGATACCCGATAAAAACGCATGGGAAAAACTCGCGAAACTCCAGATAATGCTAGTTTATCCGGTGGTTTCAATTGAGTCGAGTATAATAACACCTGACGCTCGAGGATGTCAATGACTCATGGTATGACAGTTCGAATGCTGCTGCTGGTGGTGGTGCCAACGTCCACCATGCGCTCCACCGAGTGAACGCAGCCTCTACCGCAGTCCCTTCCTCACCCAGTTTGCTCCGATGATAAGATAATATCAAGACAACCGGAGGTGGGAGCAGGCGCATCAATTGACAAAGCTGAACAGCTCGTCAACACGTGTACCACGCTACCCGGTCCTCAATCAACATTTTTCCATTAGGTTACTGGAAACGTCAAATGTCGACTAGGTGATAGTGCCATCAAAGGCACATTAAGAAGGATTCATCTTAGCCACTTTAATCTCCCTTGCTTCTACCAGCAACACTAGTTAACTTCACTGATTTCAACTACTAGCATTGGGAGCTTCTCTTTGAATAAACACAACTATTTAAACGCGGCCACAAAAAATGTAAAAAAAAGGAGTAAGGGGCGCCACAGACATATAAATAATCAATTACTTAAGAATCAAAGCAGAGGGCATACATTTGTGAACACCGTTCACATGATGAGTCAGTGGTGAATTCCTGGTGAAGGCCCTGTCGCAGATCTCACACTTGAACCGGCACGGATCTGCATTAAAAAGGAAAAAAAGCAGATAAGTCAAGAAAATAGTAGGCTACTGGATTCGGGACAAAGCATTTTCACGAAGGCCATTGCAATTCCTCAGCAAGCAATCGATCGCTTCGCCTTCATTGTGAAAATACTATGTGCTCCGGAAGATACCCCTGAATTAAATCCTTGCTCCAGAGTTGTTGACCAGTGCATTTTCTGCAGAATTAAAGGCCTACATATTCATGCTGGAAGAGGTTCCATCGTAAAATTTATGATGTTTAAACAAGCTAGTCCAGAATTATAGGATGTAACCCGTCTGCCTGACCGTTTAAGTGCTGATGAACCTTCTCCTGACTTGAAAAATAGCACTTCTCAATTTAATTTACCACAACGACACTGAACACGAAAAACATGCAGTTCACGGCAGGATCATCTGTGCAAGCAAGGAAAAGAAGCAAACTTCGAAACGGTACATTTTCCCTTCATACGGCAGAGAGACTGGCGTCAGAGACGTCTAAGTACTAACAACACTGTTTTTCCGCAAATAATAGCCAAAGATATTGGCGGTTTCACGTCAACTGAGCAACCAATACAAACAAAGCACCTGGTGGTGCAGAATCTGCATCTGACCACATGCGCTAGCTTGTATTAAAGCAAATGTGTGCCTACGCAACTAATACGTTATCTATCATAAGTACAATGAACGAAGTAGGTTTCTGATATAAAGGAGACAATACTCTTCACAACCCACAACGCAAAACAAAACATAGACCTTCAAAAAGAATTTATTCCAGATAAGTAAAAGGTTAAAACGCCTACTTGCGGTCTACGTGGTTCTTCAGACCTGCCTCCGTCTTCCTAGGGAATTAGAACTTCGCAGGTGAAAACTCAAACACATATAAATAAGCTAAAAAAAGCGTACTTAGGCTGGCAGGGAGGGTTCAAAGTAAGGCAGGGAGGTGAAGAAAAAGAAATAATTGGAGAACGCAATCAGTACACCGGAGGGTGAAGGTTTTATCGCAAGTCTCACATGCACAAACTTCTTAATCTGAAAAAGACAGAAAAACAAAATGCTCAGAGCAGGCTTAACAATTCTATTTAGATAAACATGTTTTACTGACAAGAATTCACTGAGAAACGCGATAATTCAAATAAAAGAGGTTACACTTTCAGAGATGAAATCTGGGCGCAAAAGGTCGATAAAACACTGGACGCAATTTGATGGGCATAATCGAGAGTGCAGTAAGGGGACGAATATTTTAACGAACTCAAAAGGTTTTAATGAAGTATGCAAGGGTCAAAGAGAGAAAACCAATTACAAAACGCATTCACGGAAACCAGAGTAGACCTATATGGTGTGAGAGGGAAATCAGAGCGCATCAACTTCAATGCATGTCATTGATACTGGGTTGCACACATTGAACAATGGTGGCAGTTGAAGATTACGACGACCAAAAATCTAGCAAGTAGAGAATTTTGGCAGATTTGAATAATTCATTTGACCCACTTGAGAAATCCTCGGTGGCCTCGAGTGGGATTTGGACCCTTGCCAGGAAGAGGAAGACTTAAGTACTGCCAACGCTTAGGCCAACTGAGCTACGAGGCCCCAACAGGAGCCTTGAGTTTAAAAACACTTGAGTCAAGTTACCCGCCCAGACTTCTACAACGTATGTTATCCAAAACGTCTGATACAGCAAGCTGATTGCCAAGCAGGATTTCCTAAGCAATCAATCTAGAATCCACCAAACGATTACCAGGCACAATTAATTGGTAGTGGATTTTGGCAGATTTGAAAAATTCCTTTGACCCCATGTGAAAAACTCGGCGGCATCGGTGGGATTTGAACAAACGCCAGCAAAATGGAAAGCTTTAGTCCAGCCAGCGCTCTAGCCAACTGAGCTATGAGGCCCCACCGGGAGCCACGAGTTAAATCACAGTTGGGTCAAGTTAGCCGGCCAGCCTACTGCAACGTATGGAATCCACCCATTCTGATACAGCAAGCTAATTGCCCAAGACGGATTTCCTAAGCAATCAATCTAGAATCCACCAGATGATTACCAGGCACAATTAATAAGTAGAGGATTTTGGCTGATTTGAATAATTCCATTAACGCATTTGGGAGAAACTCGGCAGTCGCGGTGGGATTTGAGCCCACGCCATTAAAGGAAAGGCTTTAGGACAGCTAACGCTCTAGAAAACTGAGCTAAGAAGCCCCACCGAGAGCCGTAAGTTTAATCTTACTTGCGTCAAGTTACCCGCCAAGCCTACTGCAACGTATGGAATCCACCCATTCTGATACAGCAAGCTAATTGCCCAAGCAGGATTTCCTAAGCAATCAATGTAGTATCCACCAGATGACTACCAGGCACAATTAATTAGTAGATGATTTTGGCAGATTTGAATAATACCTTTGGCCCACTTGTGAAACACTCGACGGCCTTGGTGAAATTCGAACCCAAGCCAGCAATGGTAAGGCTTTAGAACAGCCAACGCTCTAGCCAACTGAGCTGCGATTCGCCAACAGGAGCCCTGAGTTTAATCCCATTTGGCTCAAGTTTCCCACCCATCCAAATGCAACGTATGGAATCAACAAATTCTGATACAGCAAGCTAATTGCCCAAGCAGGATTTCCTAAGCAATCAATCTAGAATCCACCAGATGACTACCAGGCACAATTAAGTGGTAGAGGATTTCGGCAGATTTGCATGAATTCTTTGACCCCCTTCTTAAAAACTCATTGGTCTCGGTGGAATTCAAACCCACGCCAGCAAAGGGAAAGCTTTAATACAGCCAATGGTCTAGCCAACTAAGCTGCGATACGCGAACGGGAGCACTGAGTTTAATGATATTTGGGTCAAGTTACCCACTCAACCTACTGCAACGTATGGACTCCACCAATTCTGATACGGCAAGCTGATTGCCCAAGCAGGATTTACTAAGCAATCAATCTAGAATCCACCAGATGACTACTAGGAACAATTAATTTGTAGAGGATTTTGGCAGATTTGAATAATTTCTTTGATTCCTTTTGTGAAAAACTCGACGGCTTCGGTCGGATTCAAACCAACGCCAGCAAGGGGAAGACTTTAGAACAGCAAACGCTCTAGCCAACTGAGCTGCGAGTCGCCAACGGGAGCCTTGAGTTTAATCACATTTGGGTCAAGCTACCAACCCAGCCTACTGCAACGTATGGAATCCACCCATTCTGATACAGCAAGCTAATTGCCCAAGCAGGATTTCCTAAGCAATAAATCTAGAATCCACCAGATGACTACCAGGCACAATTAATTAGTAGAGGATTTTGGCAAATTTGAATAATTTCTTTGACCCCTGTTGTAAAAAACACAGCGCCCTCGGTGGAATTCGAACCCACGCCAGCAAAAGAAAGAATTTAGTCCAGCCAACGCTCGAGCCAACTGAGCTACGAAGCCCCACCGAGAACCGTGAGTTAAACCACACTTCGGTCAAATTAACCGCACAGCCTACTGCAATGTATGGAATCCACCAATTCTGATGCAGCAAGCTGATGGCCCAAGCAGGATTTACTAAGGAATCAATCTGGAATCCTCCAGATGACTACCAGACATAGTTAATAAGTAGAGTATTTTGGCAGATTTGAATAATTCCTTTGACCCCTTTTGTGAAAAACTCGGCGGCTTCGGTCGGATTCAAACCAACGCCAGCAAGGGGAAGACTTTAGAACAGCCAACGCTCTAGCCAACTGAGCTGCGAGTCGCCAACGGGAGCCTTGAGTTTAATCACATTTGGGTCAAGCTACCCACCCAGCCTACTGCAACGTATGGAATCCACCCATTCTGATACAGCAAGCTAATTGCCCAAGCAGGATTTACTAAGCAATCAATGTAGTATCCACCAGATGACTACCAGGCACAATTAATTAGTAGATGATTTTGGCAGATTTGAATAATACCTTTGGCCCACTTTGTGAAACACTCGACGGCCTTGGTGAAATTCGAACCCAAGCCAGCAATTGTAAGGCTTTAGAACAGCCAACGCTCTAGCCAACTGAGCTGCGATTCGCCAACAGGAGCCCTGAGTTTAATCACATTTGGCTCAAGTTTCCCACCCATCCAAATGCAACGTATGGAATCAACAAATTCTGATACAGCAAGCTAATTGCCCAAGCAGGATTTCCTAAGCAATCAATCTAGAATCCACCAGATGACTACCAGGCACAATTAAGTGGTAGAGGATTTCGGCAGATTTGCATGAATTCTTTGACCCCCTTGTTAAAACTCATTGGTCTCGGTGGAATTCAAACCCACGCCAGCAAAGGGAAAGCTTTAATACAGCCAATGGTCTAGCCAACTAAGCTGCGATACGCGAACGGGAGCACTGAGTTTAATGATATTTGGGTCAAGTTACCCACTCAACCTACTGCAACGTATGGACTCCACCAATTCTGATACGGCAAGCTGATTGCCCAAGCAGGATTTACTAAGCAATCAATCTAGAATCCACCAGATGACTACTAGGAACAATTAATTTGTAGAGGATTTTGGCAGATTTAAATAATTCCTTTGATTCCTTTTGTGAAAAACACAGCGCCCTCGGTGGAATTCGAATCCACGCCAGCAAAAGAAAGAATTTAGTCCAGCCAACGCTCGAGCCAACTGAGCTACGAAGCCCCACCGAGAACCGTGAGTTAAACCACACTTGGGTCAAGTTAACCGCACAGCCTACTGCAATGTATGAAATCGACCAATTATGATGCAGCAAGCTGATGGCCCAAGCAGGATTTACTAAGGAATCAATCTGGAATCCTCCAGATGACTACCAGACATAGTTAATAAGTAGAGTATTTTGGCAGATTTGCAAAATTTCTTTGACCCTCTTGTTAAAAACGACTTGGTCTCGATGGAATTCAAACCCACGCCAGCAAGGGGAAAGCTTTAATACAGCCAATGGTCTAGCTAACTGAGCTGCGAGTCGTTAACGGGAGCCCCGAGTTTAATCATATTTGGGTCAGGTTACCGGGCCAGCCTACTGCAACGTATGGAATCCACCAATTCTGATACGGCAAGCTAATTGCCCAAGCAGGATTTCCTAAGCAAGCAATCTAGAATCCACCAGATGACTACCAGGCATAATTAATTAGTAGAGGATTGTAGCAGATTTAAATAATTCCTTTGACTCCTTTTGTGAAAAACGCGGCGGCCTCGGTCAGATTCGAACCCACGCCAGCAATGGGAAAACTTTTAGAACAGCCAACGCTCTATCCAACTGAACTGCGAGTCGTTAGCGGGAACCCTGTGTTTAATCACATCTGGGTCAAGTTACCCACTCATGCTACTGCAACGTTTGGAATTCACCAATTCTGATACAGCATGCTAATCGTCGAAGCAGGATTTCCTAAGCAATCAATCTAGAATCCACCAAACGATTACCAGGCACAATTAATTAGTAGTGGATTTTGGCAGATTTGAAAAATTCCTTTGACCCCCATGTGAAAAACTCGGCGGCATCGGTGGGATTTGAACAAACGCCAGCAAAATGGAAAGCTTTAATCCAGCCAGCGGTCTAGCCAACTGAGCTATGAGGCCCCACCGGGAGCCACGAGTTAAATCACAGTTGGGTCAAGTTAGCCGGCCAGCCTACTGCAACGTATGGAATCCACCCATTCTGATACAGCAATCTAATTGGCCAAGACGGATTTCCTAAGCAATCAATCTAGAATCCACCAGATGATTACCAGGCACAATTAATATGTAGAGGATTTTGGCCGATTTGAATAATTCCATTAACGAATTTGGGAGAAACTCGGCAGCCTCGGTGGGATTTCAGCCCACGCCATTAGGGGAAAGGCTTTAGGACAGCTAACGCTCTAGAAAACTGAGCTAAGAGGCCCCACCGGGAGCCGTATGTTTAACCTTACTTGCGTCCAGTTACCCGCCAAGCCTACTGCAACGTATGGAATCCACCCATTCTGATACAGCAAGCTAATTGCCCAAGCAGGATTTCCTAAGCAATCAATCTAGTATCCACCAGATGACTACCAGGCACAATTAATTAGTAGATGATTTTGGCAGATTCGAATAATACCTTTGGCCCACTTGTGAAACACTCGATGGCTTTGATGGAAGTCGAACCCAAGCCAGCAAGGGTAAGGCTTTAGAACAGCCAACGCTCTAGCCAACTGAGCTGCGATTCGCCAACAGGAGCCCTGAAATTAATCACATTTGGCTCAAGTTTCCCACCCATCCAAATGCAACGTATGGAATCAACCAATTCTGATACAGCAAGCTAATTGCCCAAGCAGGATTTCCTTAGCAATCAATCTAGAATTCAGCAGATGACTACCAGGCACAATTAATTAGTAGAGGATTTTGGCAGATTTGAATAATTCTTTTGACACCTTTTGTGAAAAGACTCGGCGGCCTCGGTCAGATTCGAACCCATGCCAGCAAGGGGAAGGCTTTAGAACAGCCAACGCTCTAGCCAACTGAGCAGCGAGTCGCCAACCGGAGCCCTGAGTTTAATGATATTTGGCTCAAGTTACCCACCCATCCAACTGCAACGTATGGAATCCACCAATTCTGATACAGCATGCTAATTGCCAAAGCAGGATTTCCTAAGCAATCAATCTAGAATCCACCAGATGACTACCAGGCACAATTAATTAGTAGAAGATTTTGGTAGATTTGAATAATTCCATTAACGCATTTGGGAGAAAACTCGGCAGCTTCGGTGGGATTTCAGACCCACGCCATTAAGGGGAAAGACTTTAGAACAGCCAACGCTCTAGCCAACTGAGCTGCGAGTCGCCAACGGGAGCCTTGAGTTTAATCACATTTGGGTCAAGCTACCCACTCAGCCTACTGTAAAATATGGAATCCACCAATTCTGATACAGCAAGCTAATTGCCCAAGCAGGATTTCCTAAGCAATAAATCTAGAATCCACCAGATGACTACCAGGCACAATTAATTAGTAGAGGATTTTTGGCAGATTTGAATAATACCTTTGGCCCACTTGTGAAACACTCGACAGCCTTGGTGGAATTCGAACCCAAGCCAGCAATGGTAAGGCTTAAGAACAGCCAACGTTCTAGCCAACTGAACTGCGAGTCGCCAACGGGAGCCCTGAGTTTAATCACATTTGGCTCAAGTTTCCCACCCATCCAAATGCAACGTATGGAATCAACCAATTCTGATACAGCAAGCTAATTGCCCAAGCAGGATTTCCTAAGCAATCAATCTAGAATCCACCAGATGACTACCAGGCACAATTAAGTGGTAGAGGATTTTCGGCAGATTTGCATGAATTCTTTGACCCCCTTTCTGTAAAAACTCATTGCTCTCGGTGGAATTCAAACCCACGCCAGCAAAGGGAAAGCTTTAATATAGCCAATGGTCTAGCCAACAAAGCTGCGATTCGCTAACGGGAGCCCTGAGTTTAATGATATTTGGGTCAAGTTACTCACTCAGCCTACTGCAACGTATGGAATCCACAAATTCTGATACGGCAAGCTGATTGCCCAAGCAGGATTTTCTAAGCAATCAATCTAGAATCCACCAGATGACTACTAGGCACAATTAATTTGTAGAGGATTTTGGCAGATTTGAATAATTCTTTTGACCCCTTTTGTGAAAGACTCGGCGCCCTCGGTCAGATTCGAACCCATGCCAGCAAGGGGAAGACTTTATAACAGCCAACGCTCTAGCCAACTGAGCTGCGAGTCGCCAAC
>WEDG01000882.1:0-67206 GCA_017591395.1 Schistocephalus solidus | reverse complement strand
TGGACCTCGTCGAAGTCGACGGTCGAACTGTCGTCATGTTTTAGATTCAATCGAGTGCCCGTTTGCACTCAGGTCTTTCAACTGAGTGAGTACTTGTAACCAGTTCACTTGGTCCGATTGGTCGAGAAAAAAGGCCCTAAGAAGATTCTAATGCTATCCTTCAGGATGTATAATATGTCACTGTGCACAACGCTTTCCACCCATGAAAAGCAGATGCATACCATGATCCATCGTCACCAAGATCTTTTAGGATCATCCTTAAAATGTAAGTTTAGGCATTTTAAGGCCAAGAAGGAAGATTTATTCTCCATAATTCGTACTGGGAAGCAGTTCGTTTTCTGCCGGTTTAGGAACTGGAAAAGAAATAAGCTCAAGGACGTTAAAGAACAGTATATATATATGTCGTGTCTCCTCTCTGCAATTATAACTTGGTCGACTTCGGCCTGGTAATTGGTTGCCTGTTCGTAACCTTTGCCACCCATACGGAGCTTGTTTGCTTCGGGAAGCCACTAGATCGGTGTGCGCCTATTCCTGTTTGAATAAATACCCGATCTGCAGCGACAGAGAATGACAGGTGGTGAGGCACTGATGAACTTCGGTTCGATAAAAGTGCTTATGACCCATCTGCTAGACCCAGTGTGTGGACTGTCGGCGCCGTACTCGAGTGCATGTTTGTGTTTCCAGTCCCAGCTGGTAGTCAGGGTTATGATTGGCTGAATGAAGGCAGAATAAGCCCGAAACAGACTGTATCAATCTACCCATATTCTCTGTCATGTCTCCTCTCTGCAATTATAACTTGGCCGACTTCGGCCTGGTAATTGGTTGCCTGTTCGTGACCTTTGCCACCCATACGGAGCTTGTTTGCTTCGAGAAGCCACTAGATCGGTGTGCGCCTATTCCTGTTTGAATAAATACCCGATCTGCAGCGACAGAGAATGACAGGTGGTGAGGCACTGATGAACTTCGGTTCGATAAAGTGCTTATGACCCATCTGCTAGACCCAGTGTGTGGACTGTCGACGCCGTACTCGAGTGCATGTTTGTGTTTCCAGTCCCAGCTGGTAGTCAGGGTTATGATTGGCTGAATCAAGGCAGAATAAGCCCGAAACAGACTGTATCAATCTACCCATATTCTCTGTCGTGTCTCCTCTCTGCATATATATATATATATATATATATATATATATATATATATATATATATATATGACGAAAGAAGGCTCGTCGGAAAATCGAGGTTTACTCGTGAATTTTCAAGCTGGTAACACCAACCCGTCGTCAGACGAAATGAGAAGTGAGAGTTGAGATTGTCACGCTGGAGGGTTTAAGGGCACAGGGGTTACATCGACAGGCTGACGCCATGGGGGTGTTGTGGGCCGTGAATCCTGTTACGATAGCTTTCGCATGTAAGGGGAAGGGATGCTAGAATTTTGATAGCAAGTCACGCGGCGGGAGATGCAGAGTCAGTGAGGTTACACTTGGCTGGGCATGGATAAACAGTTTTTGATTTTAAGGTGGGCGCAAGGCAGTGGACCGTGCACGAAGACCTTCGTAATGCGCATCCAGATTGACGTGGCGGTTGATACTATTCATGCCGGAGTGCCAAGCTTCGAGGAATTTGCGTGCCTGTTTGGTGCTAGCCATGGCGACCACTTCAGTTCCCTCCCAATTGAAGCAGTGGTCACAATCAACGGTGTGCGCAAACACGAGAGACAAGGGATCGCATCGAAAGATGGCCAGTTTGTGTTCGTTTATGCGGGTCCCGAGTCGTCGGCCTGTATGGCCTACGTAAGCGCAAGAGCAATTCGCACATGGAATGCGGTAAATAAAATTGGTTTGTTGCTCTTTAGGTCAGGGATCTTTAACGCGTGATAGTGCTGCCCACAGGCATGATGCTGGCTTGTGAGCGATGCAGATGCCAAATCGGTTTAATTGTCGAGCGATCGTTTCCGAAATGCTCTGCATGTATGGCAATGAATGGAATTTCCTCGGTACTACTTCTCCATTAGTGCTCTGATATTGTGGTTGCCTTTGACTTCGGAGACAGTTTTTCACGAAGCTCATCGGGTATCCATTAGATCGGAATAGTTGATATAAATAGGCAAGTTCTTTTTTAAGTAGATACTCGCTGTTACAGACCCGGAAGGCGCGGTGAAAAAGAGCTCGAACGCAGCTTCGATTGTGGGCAGCAGGATGATTGCTGCCATAGTTGAGGATCATTTTGGCATTAGAGTCTTTTCTGTGGACACTGATTGTGAGCTTGCCATCACTCAATCTTTGCATCGTGACATCGAGAAACGGGAGGATGTTGCCTGTTGCTCCTTCGCAAGTGAATAGTATAGCAGGGAAGACACCATTAAGACTTTCATGCAGCCGTTCAACTTCGCAGTTGTTAATGACCACGAAAGTATCATCTACGTAGCGAAGCCACATTTTTGGCTTAGGTTTTTAACCACAGCTTCTTCTAGACGTTGGAAGACTAGCTCGGCAAGTAACCCCGATATCGGTGAACCCATTGGAGTACCCTTGACCTGTTGGTAATGCTTACCATCGAATTTACAAATATTCTGAAGGCAGAGCCAGAGCATGTCTAAAACGTGCTGCGTTGGAATGTCTATTGGCGTTTCTTCTAGACGTCGAGCTACGCTCTCAATTGCCAGATTATGTGGTATTGAGGAAAAAGTAGAGCAACCACATCAAACGATAGGATGCATTCATCAGGACTTACATAAAGGCCTTGAATTCTTTGAATAAAGGCATGCGAGTTGCTGATGTTGTACTGTGAACAATTACTTTAGGTGCTTTAGGCGTTTGTATAAACACTTGGCAAGGTTATAAGTAGTCGATCCAATGAGCGGCACTATGGTCCTCAATGATGCGTCTGCTTTGTTAATCTTTAGAAGACCATAGGCATGTGCGATGCGCGGATCATTGAGAGTTAGAAATGTAGAGTCCGCGGGGCTTATGAGCTTCAGTCTAGTGAGCTCATTCAACTTCTTCTTTACATATGCAGCCTGTTTTTTCGTTGGATCCTCAGCAATGGAAATGAAGGCCTCCCTGTCATTAAAGGCTTGATTGGCCTTATTGAAATAGTCAATCTTGTCCATGATGATGGTTGCACCACCTTTGTCAGCAGCTACAACGATGATACTGTCGTCCGACCTCAGGGAGCGTAATCGCTTCCATTCATCAACTGAACCTCTAGACCATCTTCAGGGTTGCGAAATCGGAGGAAATTATCAAGGTTTTAAGTGTTGTCGATGCTTGTTTAAAAGGAGGGACGAAAAAGTGAATGCAAAGATTGACTCTACAGAGGATGACAGAAAAAGTTTTAGAAACCAATATATTATCAAGGGAAATGCCTCAAATACCAGCAGGACCCTTTTCAAAATCCAAAAGTTCCGAGTATGGGAAGGAAACAGACAATAAGGAATTTATGTTTTCCGAAGTTAAATGTTTGCGTAATTTGGTTTTGAAAATAGCTAACGTAGACGACAATCTTATTTCCAGTGGAAGATAATTCCATATTTTATTTATTTATCTATTGCCAGTTTACAGGCAAGGTCAAAAGAATATATATACAGAAGAGGGTCAAGCTGACAGTGAAAAAACTCCTGATCGTTGTTTCAGGTGTTTTCAGGAGAAAACACTGCAGCTTATTGAGTAACTAAAATTCAGGACAGGGACGCGTTGACCCAGGTGCCCTTGAAGAACTTCTCCATTCAGTGTTACAGATCCGGTATTCTGCACCAGCAGGTATGTGGTGAGCGGTTGTTCGCTGTCGATTGAGAAATAAGCCGATTGAGGTCTACAGAGCCAGCAATATTGCCCTCAGCATGAAGTCCGGCACAGGATTCAGAGTCCGTGAACGCCATCAGAACCGCAGAGAGCTTCCACAGAGTCAGCACCCAAAAGTTTTGGAAGGTGTCCTGAATGTAGAAAACTAGTGACAGCTCGCGTAAACAAGGGATAGCTTTGCTGAATTTTGATAATTCTGGGTAGCTTATTCCAGATTGCTATATCGTTTACCGAAAAAACTGTCGGTATCTAACGGTGCGTGCCAAAGGAAGAAATAAAAATACATCTCGATGACTGGTGCGCCGAGAGTGGTCGAGGTGACTCAGAGATGTAAGGTGGTTAAATGTACGACTGTCTAGTAGTTTAAACAGTAAAAATAGTCCCTTCTGTAATCTGCGAAGCCACAGTGGGTCAAGGCTTGTAAGTTAACAGCGTTGGTGATAGGACAGCTTTCGGTGATCTGAATAGAACACTCTTTTTCTAAAGAAGTGCTGGACTGATTCTATCTTCTTTCATTCACAAGCGTGCAGGAGACTAAATAGAAACGAGCAGTATTCCAGACTAGGCCTGACATACATTTTATAGAGGCTGATTCTAATTTTGATGGTTTTAAATTTCTGAGAATAAACCCAGTAGTTTGGCGTGCTTTCGAGACAATTAGGGTGCAGTGCTCTGGCAGACTAAGACTACTAGAGTATGATATGCCCAGATGCGGACCCCGCAGGGTACATTTTCTCTGTAGCAGGAGCTGTGCCCGTGCTTCGTTTTCCAAGATGATTTTAAGAGGTCTTGGTCGAGGATTTGAATCGGGTGTAGACAGAACCTTCCTTATTCTATATGCCTTGAGAATATGAATGGACTCGCCGTCCGTCAGCAGCGTTTTTGCATACAATTGAAGGAGTTCCAAGCCATGTTTAACTCGCTCCTTTGGAATAATTGAAGCTGACTTCAGGACAGCTTTAATGACTACATTCTGTTTTCGACTCAATCTGGGGCCCGTTTGTAACTCAGATCTTTCAGCTGAGTGAGTACTGGTAACCAGCTCACTTTGCCTGATAGGTCCAGATGAGCCGGATGTTGGGCAGGCATGAGCCAAGTCTCTGCACGACTTGTTCTTCTTAGACCTTTTCTTCTTTGTCTTTACAAACTCGCCAACCTCTTCAACATCGCATGTTGGTGCAACGTCTACCAGTGATGTAGCGATGGGCGGTAAAGCCAGATTAGTGCTGATGCTACCCGAACTAAGTACCGGTAGAGTGGCGCAAGGACTAGATGGGGCTCCCTTCGGAAGTAGCGAAAATTCCTCTGGTTTACCGGGTCCAGCAGTCGCGATATGTTTAATGTGACTTTTATGTAAGTTTGAAGAAGCTATAAATGAATACGAATTTGCTTTGTGGTAGGTTTATTACGAACAGGAGCTTTTTAAGCAGTTGGGCAAGATATAGATTTTTTTAAGTTATCTATTTCTTGTCTTAGATTCCTTATTTCGTGCTCCATCCCTGAGAATTTCTGCTGGAGGCTGAAACACCCCATACATGTTTCGTCTTCGTAAGCTACATTAGTTAAGTTTACTGAACTTTTACCCCGTTTAGCGGGAGGTGAACAAAATAGCAGAATAACGATAGTTAAAATTGTTTTCTGCTTGTCCATTAACTTGCTTAACGAGATCCCCTGCCAATATGGCCGATTGGGTAGAGGCGCCGATAGACGGTCCCAAGCAGCTTGGTCGTGAACCAATTTTTGTGACAATAAACTTATGGAACTTGATTTTTGCATGTTATAATTGCCACAAAATTAACAGAGAGCCAGCTGAGTTTTCAACAATAAGAATATGAAAATATAAGGACTCAGCCTTTGGTTTGAGTCCCTTCCGCGATTGAGAGCAGATGCAGGGAGCACACAGCCGGCGTGAGTTTCAGAAAGCAGCAAAGATCGAGGGTCCAAGTCACAATTTACAAACTCTGAGGAATATAAAGACAATTCTTTAATAATTTTCCAGCACCGTGTCTTCTACACTGAGGTAGAGACTAAAAACTCGTAGGCTCGAGGTACTTGAAATTCGAAACCAATTTCAAACAACGCGCCTTAGCACATTTTATTTGTCTTATCTCGTCCTGGAGCTGGTTTGGCTTCATGGAAAGTTTCTGACAGGCACCGCATATGGCATTGCCGTCAATAACATTAATATTAATTTGAGAAAGTGTCCACTTCCGTGATGAGGTAGTCGATTGTTTAGCGAGCGTGGCCATAGCGCTGGTGGTCACGGGTTCAATCCTGGCTTGCGGCATGCATTTTTGAATTTTTGTGTGGTGAATTACGAATTAACGTGTATCTAGGTGTAGGTTATACTAAAAGTGGTTTTACACAAGCAGTATATCAATTATCTACTCCACCATTTTTGCAAATTAATGAAAGCCCTCTGAACGTTCTTGAAAACGTCTGCTAGTGGAAGTTGTTGATAGTATTTGTTATAACGAGTGACTCAATATAAATTTCAAAATGCAGTTCAACAAAATATTGATAATTGTAACAAACCACAGTTCCGACAGAATTGTTTGAATGGACAAGAAGCATTTTTACGCGCGGATCACGGATGAGGATGGAGTGATGGAATGGAGCACACACTTCCACACCTACCAAACCAACTCACACAGTAATGAGGACAGTGCTGCAATTCAGAAGTTGGTCATGTAACAAACCACAGTTCCGACAGAATTGTTTGAATGGACTAGGAGCACTTTTCGAGTGGATCCCAGATGGAGATGGAGTGATGGAATGTCGGTGAAGATGCCGGTGCCCCCTTCCAATTTCGAACGCTGACCCCCATGCCCACGAGTACCGTCGTCACTTATCGTATGGCTACCCTCCGTTCAATGTCAGCATCCCCTCGTCCCGACCCTGAAGTTGCCCACAGCGTTGCACTCCCTGCCGGTTATCAAACAGACATAACGTAATTCCCCCACTCCAAAAGGGATATCTCCTCATATAACGCTCCCTTCTTTATTTCTATAATACCCTTTCATACCTTTATATCCTTCTTAATATTAGAATCAATTTCCAACATTTCTGCCGTTCCTTCTAATGAGTGTTGCGTTTGAGTGATCGGCATGGTGCTTAGAGACCATGTTCATTACGCGCATCGTCTAATAACGACTACAGGTGCATTACTCGCCCGTGTGTGTTCAAATC
This sequence comes from Schistocephalus solidus, assembly GCA_017591395.1. Lineage (NCBI taxonomy): Eukaryota > Metazoa > Platyhelminthes > Cestoda > Diphyllobothriidea > Diphyllobothriidae > Schistocephalus > Schistocephalus solidus. The sequence continues at coordinate 60,221 of WEDG01000882.1, read as the reverse complement.
TCGAAGTCTTCGGCGGCTACACAATGAACGACTCAGCCTTTACTTTTTAGATACTCATCGGAAACCCTGACGAGCCGTTAGAGACTGAATCGGACATTTAGGCTTCGGCCAAGCCAAGATTTTCGACGGAATGCTCGATTTGGAGAACTGTCCTGGTCGACAAAAAGTCCCCAGAAACCCTGAGGAGCCGTTAGAGACTGGAATGGACTGGTAGGCTCTGTAGGCCAAGCAAAATTTCCGGCAGGGTGTTCGATTTGGAGAACTGTCCTGGTCAAACAGTGAGGGTATCGAAGGCAACTGGACGGAAATTTCAATAAATTGATTCTGTGGACTGTCTGTTCCAGCGCAAAGACTCGATTAAAATTGATCTTCTTGCTGCTCAAAATTTAAACCGTACTACACTTAAAATTTTAAATTATATATAGCACAATCATGTCGTGCAACTTTTTTGACAATTCTAATGAGTTATTGAAGCCGCATATGCACTCAGAATTCCTTCAAGCAATACTCCACAAGCAAATGGTGTGGTGGCCCAACTCCAGACTGACGTTGCAGCGCTGAACAGACAGCAAATACTTGCATGTGTGCACCCATAGCTGTCTGATTCTTGGTCAATCTCGGCTGTCAAAACAAGCCAACAACCTTCAAGTCTGACTCACACATAACCTTACTTAAGACGCTGTGAAGACTCCCAACGATCTCTCGTTTGTGAAGCTGCTCTCAGCCGTCTAACGGCTGCCAATTTATACTCTCCAGGTCTGAAGGTCGAAGGAACTATGGTTTAGCCTAAGTGTTCAAGCTGCAGCGATAATGATATTGTGAATAAGAGAGGAATTAAAATTTCACGAGAAATTTAAAGAGACAATCAAATTTCACATCGGACTCAAGTTTGAACAAAGAGAGCAGAGATCAGGGATTAGAATTAGGTGTCTAAATTGCCTATCGATTTACAGCTACTGGCCTACTCATACCTTGTCATTGTACATAGCTCTTTGAATATCAGTCGCTCCTTCCTATTTTTAATATAAAAATATAATAATAAACCACTTTCCTTTTATGCCATTTAAGTCAATGCATTCATTTTTTGGCTGCTACAAGTTATCGGTGTGCTTCGTTCATAGTTCATTGACATTTCAATTTCTGGCGCGTTTCATCGCTTTTATCCATGTTCCATATAATTCAATATAATTCGGTATATATAAGGGAGATAGGCAGAGCCTTTGAAAACCCTTTTAACAGATAGACGTTAACAAAATAAGCAAATGTTACATGGCGATAGTCGTTTTAGTATATCGATCATTGCTGTCGACTAAATATGTCCATCAAGTAAAAATTCATCAAGTCTTCTTGTAAAAATTTCAACGCTTTTAGCCTGAACAACCGAAGTTTGCAGTTTGTTCCATTCTTCAATCACCCGTTGGGAAAAGAAGTTGGTCCGCACTTCAAGTTTGGCGTATTTTCTTTTCAGTTTGTATTTGTGACCTCGGAGACTTGTCATCTGCGATCTCTTACTATGCCTGTCTCCTGCTTGATATTAATATTTTATGATATTTTAATTTAAACAAAAAGAGAACATGGGAATTGGTTGTTAAAGTTTTGCCCACCTCCCCCTCCCCATGGAACTTCTCGATATATGACTTTTACTAAGAAGCCTTTTATTTTCTATACTTTCCTTTGGCTGCTCCGCCCTTTCACTGGTCAAAATGTGCCCTGACATCTTAGAAGAATACTGTCTTGTTTTTGTACCATCCGCATATTTAAATTTATTTTCTGGATCCGTAGTATTAATTCATCCAGATCGCAGGCTTGGACCCATACATTAGCAGCAACGCGGAAAAGCCCGCTGCTACACAACATTCAGACAGAAATCCGATTTTCTTCGCATGCGGTTTGTATTCCTCTATGTCTGAGCAATCGTTCCTATTGTCTACTCTGTCTCCGGGAGACGTAATTATTGCGGCACATGGCCCAATTTACAATGGACCAGGTGCCCAAAAACCCGTCAGTCCTTTTGTTTTACGGAAGCTTGAAAAACATCAAAAAGAGGCCATAGAAAGAGCGAAGGGCTATGCTCTCGAACAGAGCATTAAGACAGCCTTGCTCAAACAGACACAATCCCAACAAAATCTCCAGACTAATGCTGCGAAGAGAACTCAGACGTTAACTCTGCTGAATAGGATCTACATAGGATCTATCGCATACGATATAAAAGAGGAGATGATCAAGCAGGCCTTCCTCCCTTTTGGTCCTGTTAAGTCAGTAAGCATGAGCTGGGACCCCACTACACAAAAGCATAAGGGATTTGCTTTTGTGGAGTATGAATACCCCGAAGCTGCTCAGTTGGCCATTGACCAAATGAATGGGACAAATTTTGGTGGACGCCTGCTCAAAGTTGGCCGCCCCAGCAATTTGCCAAATGCCAATGCTTTTATCAATGATCTGGTAGAAGAATTTCAACTTCATCGGCGGATTTATGTTGCAGGCGTGCATCTTGACTTGACGGAGCCTGACTTATCACTTGTTTTTGAGGCATTTGGGCAAATAACGATGTGCAAGCTAGTTCCCGACCCATTGCATCCTCCTCTCCACCGAGGCTTTGGATACATCGAGTTTCAAACCGTTCAATCGGCAAATGACGCCGCCTTGAGCATGAATAAATTTGATTTGGGCGGTCAGTTGTTGCGGGTGTGTAAAGCTATTTCACCACCTGATGGAGTGTGCACAAACACGACTTCCCAGCTGCCACCTGCTGCTGCTGTTGCCGCCGCATCTGTCACGGCCAAGCTGCTCTCCATGGAAGCTCAGCAGGTCAGTGTGTTTCCCTTCATGCGCAATTTTAGTCTGCCGTGACCTTCCTGTATTGCTTCAGGATTTATGCTGCAACTTCTCTTTTCTCAGGTCTTCAAAACAGTCTTTGCGATGGACCACACTACACTGCCACAAGCCATTTTTTGTCAGCTGTTCCCAGTTCTACTTAAAAACAGAATCAAAAATGCTATAGTGGACGGCTTACATATCGATGTCTTCGACTGAAGACCATTCCTGCACAAGTTTAGGATAGAATTACGCATTGGCGCGCAAGCATCGTAGGTGCTGTACTACATGATTGATAAATCATGGTAACACATGAAAAGGATTTAATTGAAATGATGTGGGTTAAAATCTACCAAGTATCTCTGTTAATGCCAGTGATGCATTTCGATTTTACCTCCTTAGCTATCCGATATTTGAACGGACATGAACAAATACCAGCAGTTATGTCTCCCCTTTTGAAAACGAATAGACGTTTGCAGGTAGACCAACCGTAAACGAAAAATGGTTACTGTAGGTTTCCTGATTTTGTCAAAGTTCCTGAATCTTAAACATATTTTCTTGACTTGATTATGTTTGCAGGAATTAATCCCTACCTAATCTAAATCACGAAGTAAGTACATTCTATCACTGACTGCAAAGCTGCGGTAATAATTAGAATACCAACGGTATGTGCAGTTTTGCTGACTTTTTGAAAATTCTGCTCTAGAAGAGTTCATTGTAATTATTCAGTCACACCTTTCACTAAATCGCGCACTTTCTAGTCTTAACCGCATTGGGCCCACTTCCTAATTTTGTGAATTATACATCACCGGCTTACTTTTGTGAACGAAATTTACGGCCATTGTCCATTTGCGTCAGACAGCGTCTGATTGTACCTTCTTCCATTTCCTACGACCGCAACCGCTGGCAACGCACTTATGTTCGAATAGACTTGTAGCAGGATCAAACTTGTAATATCCTATGACTTTCAGAGTTCACCTTCTTGTCTACTACTTTATCTTATTCATATTTTACTATCTGCGCAGCTATAACTTGTCCTTTTCTCCCCATAGCACTTATTTGGCATTGGATAACCAGCGTTGACTTGTAATTACAACTGACTTTAGTGAACACGTACTTTTAATCATCCGATTTCAAATCGGGCATCGGGAACAATTGATTATACTTGAAGCTAGAATTTATTGTGGACAGTATGTTCATCGTTTTTTGGTTTTATTTCAAAAATTTTGGCATGAAAAAATCTCGGGCTCTATCTTGCAGACTTGAGCGCCATTCCTTTTCTATTTGTTATCGTTCGACTTAAGAGACGGCCCCTTACGTCATTCTTTCCATACGCCCTGAAATTATTGTGTTTAGTGAAGTATCTGTTCTGTAAAACAAATTAACTCATTGCATTGACCCGCACCGAGACTAAGTTTGTTTCCTGGAAGGGAGTACGGAACGTATTATCGAGGAAAGGTCATTAACCGATCAGGTTTTGCGACATGCTCGTCGTATTGCGTCTTGGAATCCACTCTAATGCCTCGCAGACAGCCATAGACAGTGTTGGAGTGTTTTATTTAGTGCCTCCTGTCCAAAGGGTTCGGGCTTGAATCATAGGTCGTCCCAACCTAAGGTTGGCTACGGTTGTCTTATAACGACTACTAAACCAGAAAAAGTTATCCCATTCCTTTTTGTCAATACTCCTTCTGACCAGCATGACGTATAATTGAAATCTCAGTGTGTCATTTCAGCTGTGTTCTTCGTCACCCACTGTTCTATTTTTCCCCATTACATTGTAGCTCCCATCCTCTCAGCCACCCCTCTCTCCCACTGAAGAGATAAAATTCCTCCCGAACTCCCTGCCAGCACCTGCTGTCACTACCATCACCAGTCTCAGCAGCCTACCACAAGTTTCACGACACTCCTCTTCCCCTGGTGTCGCCACTCACCCAGCTGATGAAACTGTTCCCCCCAAAAACAGCGAAGAAGACGGTTTCCTCCTTCCAGCCGCTCGAAATGGTCGAGGATTCGGTTTCTACAGGTAGGCGAGTGTTTCACGTCTTGTAGTTGGATTCATATTTAAAATTACTGGATCCCCTCTCTATATCGCTAAGGCATGACTTATCCGCTCATCACAGTTAGGCTTCCATGTAATCTATTAGTGGGCACTAAGTTAGTGCCCTCTGTTGTCGACATAACGCTGGAATGATTAGGTGGTAGATAAGGAGTCGCTATGCGACTACCCACGAGGGCTCTAGATTGAGCTCAAAAGCACAACGGGACAAGCGTTTTCTGCAACCAAATCAGTGAGTACCAACCTATCATAAGGAATAAGTGGTGATTTCTGCTAACTGAATGGAAAACGTGCCTCTGCTAATAGACATAACTATGTAACCACTGTTACCCTGACCGGGTAAGCTATTGCGTCCAGCCTCAGTCAGTTACACACTTAAACTGACGTTACTGCAAGTGATTTCAACTACTACTCACTCCCATTCCCTTCACAAATTCTTTGAAATTTTACCTCTCCTTCCTGCGCACAGGTTAGTCCGAAAGCTTGAGGTGCAGTGCATTTTAACCTTATAGTTTAACCTTGCAATAGTGAAGATGCTGATCCATGCATAACGTATTTATTTAGTTTCTTTATGAAGTTTCAGAATGCAGGTCCATAATTTAGAGAAACGGCAGCAAGTGACACTTTAAAAATTTTTGCTTTCCTCGCCAGGTGGCATATCAAATCGTCTTTAATAGGAAACCTGGTAACATGACTTTGAGCCTTGAGTAGCACGTAAGTCTTGCACACTACAGCTTCTAATCAGGGCAGCGAATTTCGTAACAACTAATCAGCTGCGTCTCGCCACTGCACAACGGATATATAGGGAGAGGGAGAGAGAGACGAAGGTACCGTCCGTGACTTCGAGGCCGGTAGGTCAGGCATGATCACAGCTGTATCAAGTGCGAGGAAGAAAAACGGTGAACGGTCAATGCAAAACATCAATTTGAAACATATGCAAGGTCACCGTTCCAAACCTGATGGTAAGCAAGGAACGGGAAAATAAAGCGCTATCATCTAGGTCTTATATTGTCTGAAGCAACTTAGCAGGAGCGTGAACCACGCCCTCGATAATAACAATCGTGAAATCTGCGTAATCTGGTTGTTCCCAGAACTCCTGAATATCTTTCCGGAGTGCGAATGAAGACTGGAAAAGCTATTTTAGGTCAGCAGACTGTCCGCCGCCTAGCAAGTGCCTTGTGCTGGAGGAATGGAGCATTCGACTATCTGATTCTACAGGTCATTTAGACAAATGCTTCACTGTTTTGTCAGTCAATTGTCTTCGAGTTTGCCTAATCTGCTCGTCTCCAAATGGTCCTGTGAATTTATTGATAAAATACGAAGCTGTATGCCGCAAGAAGACGCCCATAACCACTTTAATTGACGCGCTTTCTGTGTAGCTGAGGAAAAATGAAGCATACAGCGTCATAGGTCCTTTCAGTCGCACAATATGGCCTCTGTTTCATTTTGTTTTAGATCTTGTGGCCCTTAACTAATAGTAATACCATGATGGTTTTTTGAGACTGCCTGTCCCCTTTATTTTTGCTGTGAAGATCACTGGCACTTTTCACGTTCTTTTTTGGTATTCACCGGAATATACTTTCATTGTTCTGTAAAATTTGCAGACAGGATCTCGTTTTCCATGTATGAAAACAGTGTCATATGGTTCTCCTACTCCTACAGGAGTGGAATTTATATATTATCTTTCCTTAAACTTTTTGGGAAGGCACAGCATCTTAACGCTTTTATTTTCTCTATACAGAGGGGCCTGCGGTAAAAATGCTTTACTATCCTTTACTTCTTTCTTAACTAATTAGATCTCCCGGCACTACCTGGTGATTTTGGTGGGTAGTTTATCTGTTTGCTGCAGCTATAGATCTATCATTAAAATGCTTTCTGTACAGTGTCGCTTAACTCAGTTTTGCTGATGTCTTCTGCCATACATAACTCAAAAATATTTAGACGCTCTCAACTATAACTAGTCGTACATTACTTTAAACCATAGCACACGCCTTCGGTCTTCGCCTAGAACCATGACTTCCAGGACTCGGATTTGACCCTGTTACGAATCAGTACAAGTCGTACTCAACCACCATTTAGGCATAACCCATCAGGTGTACCCCATCCCCATGCGCCCATGCAACTCTGCATACACAATCAGCATCCAGCGTGGTTTGCTCGTTGTACTCGAAGATGACCATTTGGGTTTGGTTCATGAGAATGACCGCATTGGTGGGCGAGCTGCGTGATCAACTTGCTGCTGGGTCGAGCTCCGTGCGTTCGGCGGTTGGAACGCCTTGACTGTCTTACAGAATTTGCCAGAGGAGGGATTGACTTGCCATAAATTAACATGGAGCGGCTAGCCAGAGCGTCCCTGACCCGGAACGTACTTTTTATAGTTTGGGTAGTTATTGAGTGGGTAGTCAACGTTAACGATGTCTACCAGCGTAGTTTTAGTTTTACTGGTACCCTGTTGCTTGAATAGATGGTTTCACAGGTGTTGAGCAAGATCAGTATTGTTGGTATTGAGGCTTGATAGCTGGTGACTTTTTCTCCGATGTTTCAGTTTTCCATTGCGGGCCCTTTCCTCGGGCCTCCTGTATTTCATTGACTGCCCCATCCTTTACGGAGGTCAGCCATGCTGGATGGTCGTACAAAGGGACCTTCTAGGACTTCCGGTTACTTCCCAGGCATTTGAGTGAGACTTTCAAGGTGACCCTGTAACGTTTTTTTCACCCTCGACGACGAGCACCTATGATCACATCCGCAAATAGGTCACTCTATGAGGCTGTCCTCGGACCATCCATCGAAATTGACTTACTCGATGTTAAGCATGCTAGTCGATTCCTGGTCTTAAATTTCCCAAATTCTCTCTTGTCACTTCATCCTTACGGCCCTCCAAAAATATTTTAGGTAACAATGATAGTTTTTACTTTTGGTTTGGTTAAGCTCGGCAATTTCCTGCGTGAGCTCAAAACCGACTTATGGCTCAATTGGCTTTGGAGATCCGAGCCGAAATCTCTTCGCTAACTGCGAGGCTTGTTAAGACGATAAAAGACTTTTTGAACGGCGATCAGCGGTTGTCTTTGGCGATATACAAGAGTGCCATGTCATCTTCGGTCGATTCGTAAAAATATCTTCTCTCCGTATTGATGCATCTGGAGGCGAAGATGTTCAGGTTTTGCCGCATGTCCGCTTCTTTTGTGGCATTCGATGTGCAACCGTTTGGTAGGAGATCGTTTATTCTGACTTTGGGGACTTTCGGGACAACAGGCTTACGATGAGTGGGAATTAGCCATTTGTTTCGATAGTTGATGTTGATTCCGTGTCAGTCCTCACAATAGGCGTCCGTTTGCCTTGCAGATAACGTGACTGTAAAGCACTGGAATAAGTACCCAACCCTGTTTTGACACACTTGCCAGAGCAAATGGTTCTGAGTTCAATCCATTTCCTGTGGCGTGCCATCTTGTCGCTTTTGAGTCACCTGACAACCAGCCTGAACCTCTCAGAACATCGTAGCTTCGTAATGACTTTTAGAGTTCATCTATGATTCATGGCGTTGTGGACCTTTCTAAGATCTACAAATGTCAATTGAAAGTCGAGCCTAATCTTCCTGTGTTGTTTGCAGTTGTTGCCTTCCAAATATGTCATCGGTGGTTCCACGATTTTTCTGTAATTCACTTTGGGTTTTTGAGAGAGTTATTTTCGCCAAATATGCAGTCAGACGGCTACAGATACTGTGAAGAATTATTTTGCTGGCACTATCGAGAAAGGATCTAGGGTGATTGTGTCACATCTTTCGGTTGCCTTCTTGCCTTTAAAGGTGGACCATTGTGGTCTTCTTGAAGTCCTCTCCGATTTGTCCTGGTTTCTACCTCTCGAACGTCAGGGCCAGCATCTTCAGAGGCTTGGAGGCGATCTAATTGCAGCTTAGTTTTACGCCTGCCGCCTGTTTTATTGCTAAGTGCATTCTTCCCGAAGAGAAGCATTCACTTGATTTTCACTTGGGAAACTATACTGAGAATCTCCTTGTGGAGTGAAGGTGAACGATTTGTAAAGTCCCTAAAGTGTTCGGTCCAACGCTCCAGTATCTGAGCGCATTTTGGCTCCGTTTGAACCAATCAGCAACGCAGTGGCCATGAATTCTGGACTGCCTTGCTGACTGAGAATACATTTTCAGGTTCACTACGATCGTTACCTCCAGTCCGCGTTTCTGTAGCCCTCGAAGCCTAACATCTTTGTTTACGGTGTCCTTGTTGTCCACATAAACTTTATAAAGTTGGTTCTTCTCATACAATCGGCTCCGGGGTTTCAATGCCTTTTTCTTAACATGTTCTGGTGTGCCTTGTGTGCAGATCGAAAAATTTCTATGACAGTTTTATAGATGGCGTCCTCCAGCTCCCTCCATTGGGTTGGATTAATTAAACTAGGCCTCATTGACCCAGAATTCGGTATCACAGGTTAATTTTGCCACAGGCACGTCTCGGCCACCTGGCCTTCTGTCAAACTCGTAATCCAGGCCCCCCAGTAACGTGACCGAGGTGGGATCCATGGTGTTAGTGGAAACGGGTTCTGTCTTGCATAAGTCTTCAGCGCTAGAATACCGTTGCCGTTGCAGGCCAGTCTAAAGAGAAATCCAATCCGGACCAGATGAGGGATTGTTAAGGCGGCCCGAAACGTAACCGAGAAGATTGTGGCCCGGTGGTTAGCCAGGAAGAGCTTGATGAGGTTTAAGAAAGAGACCTAGGTCATCCTATTTACTGATGATATCTGTAAGAACAGGACTGGTAGGTATGTCACCAACTTCAAGGTAGATAATGTTACCGACAATGCCAGAACCACCAAAAAAGTTGGCAACCTATCCCGTTCGCTGATGTCTTGCCTTCTGGTCTAAATAGCCTCAAATTGCCGCCCGTCTTCATGGAAAGTGGGTTTAGTATGAGGGTCAAGGTGTACGTGGTGCGAATATTGTGACCCCACCTTCTCCCTCAGCCCTAGCGGAACCTTCCGAAACTGTCTGAGGTGATCTTTTCATATGACGAGAGCCACTTTCACAGCCAGGACGGTCAAAAGATAGTTTATCGGTAACCTAACCAAAGGCGGTGTGGCTATCCGACTACTGCCAGGTTTCAACCCTTCTCTGCCCTAGGCTTATTTTCAGGTCAGACACAGCACCTGAACCCCGAGGCCCTTCGGTTCTCCAAGATGCGGGAGAACCTATCAGTGGCCTATATCAAGACTACCTTCTTCAAGTTTTGTCCAACATTGGAGGCCGTGATCAAGGTGGAGTGTGGACACATCAATTAATGGGTTCTAAATGCACATGCCTTCACTTTTTGACCAACGTTTCTTCACAAAACTTTCCATTTTTGTCTGCTTCTTTTTTTAAAAAAACTTGTACTATTAAGTCTGACTTTTAGGCCGCATACAGTAGGTGGAATGCGTGCCATCGCTGCACGCTTTCCGAGACAGTATGTTGTTCGTACTTATGGATTTGAACATTTTATTAGAGGACAACATAGCCCCAACTGAATTTCTGCACGATGGCATGTTTGGCTCTTGTAGTGAGCACCTTTCTAGCCAAGTTTCGAAATCATGCCTTAAAATAATTTAGAAAACTCCAGTAGCGTCAACTTCCGCAATAATTTTCGGTGCTCCTATAAACATAACCATTTATTTTCCTCCTATGGGAAATCACTTTTTAATCAAATTGCCCACCCAGATTTAAAAAAAGGTTTACTGATTCCTGCATGCTTTTTCGCCGGTCCTCAAGGTCTTTAAAGAATATATTACGTATTTTCTCTGATGAAAATCCACGTAACCCTAAATATCCTTTCTTGCACCCATTGTGTAGTGAATTAGTCTTGTATTTATAAAGGCATCTCTAAGTACTAGGGTGACTCCATGCTACTTAAGCAGTCATTTTTAGGGATCCTGATTTTTACACGTGGCCTGAAAGGCGGCATTAAAAAGCCAACGTCCTGGCAGAGGAATGTCTCGGAATAATACTGCATTATGGACAGCATCACAACCCCATCGAAGCACTCTAAACCGAGATCATATTTCATGATTTCAGTCATCATTTAATGAGTACGCCAATTACTGTTTTTCCTGTAAGCCAAATTTATGTGACCCTAAATGCCTCTTCGCAAGGAGGCGTCCCGGTGCTCACAGAACACTGCATCACGCCTCCTCTTCACCACCCAATCACACTAACTATGTCAGTTAAAAGGTCAGCCTTTTCAAGATAACTTGAAATTATGCTTCTTCCCATATTATCCCATACACGTTTAAAATGCCATGTAGCATCAAGGTGAGCTGTCATACTGATTTTCTACCCGGCCACCAGCGTCTCGTTGAAGTTTTTTACCAATTTCTAAATCAATACACTTCCACAAAACTCCTTCCCCTTTTCACATACTTTATCGCAATCGCATTTCCACTACAATTGGTGAAAATCAAGCTGTCTGTATTCAGTTCCTCTCGGAGGTCTTCTCTACGCCCACGACACAACGCCTGTTTTTACACACATCTGTCCCTTTTCCTTTTGTCTGTCACCACTCCCTTTTTTTCCATCCATCTATCAATCCTTCCGGATTCTTATTTTAGGTATTGAAAGTGGTGCACGACTGAAGTTGAACCTCCGAGAGCAGACCAAGAAGCAGCCAAAGACGTCGATAGCGGCGCCACCTCCGGCAGTTCAGCCAAGGAGCCAGTGGGTCTCGTTGGAGGAGGAGCAGCAGTTGGCACCCGTTTTTATCCGTTCCAATGACAGCCGTCTCTTCTCCATCCCTTCACCCTCCTCCATACCTCTTCCTCCTCCTCCACCCTCCTAGGAAATGCCTGCATGTTTGAAAGGTGTGTTTGTTTATCTTTTTTGCTTATTCTTCTTCTTCCTCATAATCATCATAATCGTCAGCAGCAGCAGCATCAATCATCATCATTGTTATTTTCACAAAGGAATGCGTTCGGTCGATTGCCTTGACGGTATCTGGAGAGAATTCTAGACCTTTGATACTTCTAGGATTCACGCCTGACAGACAGCTAGAGCATCAGCTGCACTTGTGAACCATTTTTATTGTCTTCACTCATCTGACTCCTTACTCCTTCTTTTATGTGCTAGAAGTGGGGAGAATGCATGATAGTACAAACATTCCCACATCTCTTGCTAGAATCGAGCAACCGACTGTTTTAGATGTAAAGTTAGCATAATTTCCCCACTTTTTACGTCAGTGAGCCAGTCCAGAAAGCAATAGAAAGCCCTATACACATGGTTCGCTTATCTGCTCATGTCTGGTGCACCAGCGAGATGGTACGACTGTGCTCATACCTCGGATCCAGTCGGTCACGAGGACGTCGCAACAAATTGCGTGGCTTAACCTCAAGCTTTGTCTCAGATTAATGGAGTTGAAGAATCATGTTCTTAGAACTTGGATCCAGATTCACGTATTAGTTTAAAATGAAACAAAATTCTCTAATCTGCTTCGAAACTGAAGGCCTAGAAATCGCATGGGACGCACGGGTGAGCCGTTACCAACAACAGCAAATCCTCGAAATACAGTAGATGTCCTACCTCATGAAATGTCAACTATAATTCTGAAATGCGTTATCCATTCTAAAAAAATACTTAACTATAGTTGTAATATTAATTATCGTGCGGCTTAGTACTAAGAAATTTTAGTCACGTCAAGATGCTGGCTTTTGAACGGGCTCCTTTCCGACTACCTGCAAAAACTACACTGTAAAAAACGGCTACTTAAATTATATTCATTTTTGTAATTGATTTTCTGTGTCGTGTAAATTCAATTATATTTATATAGAAGGTATGCAGGTGAATATTTTTTTGTGCTCACTTTGTAGCAACTTACGTCTCTTTCATGTTTTAGACTTTACGAAATAGTGTCTTTTGCTCATTGATTTTCAACTCTTTTAAATCTAAATGTCTTCTTAAAAGCATACAGCAAGTTACGTCTTCTTAACGATGTTTACTTAAAGAAAGCGTGTGAGAGAGATACTCTTTATCATGAAATTATCAATTCAATTTTTTCAGCTAAATCTACCATTTACCGTGGATAAAAGTTGGTACGCAAAAGAGATAACACCAGAAGATAACAAGTGATGTAGTGGACGAAAGCTGGGACTGTGGACATCATTAACGGCCGTCCGTTTAATGAGTCACACAATTTACACCATATTTTCTTCCTCAAAAACGGTGCTGGCATCGTTTGCATATGACCTCATTAATGAAGTTAAAATAAACAGTGGTAAATAGCAGTATCTAATGCGCCAAATGGGCCAGCCCATGTACATACAAGAAAATCCGCTTACGAATGAAGGATAAAAAATAGCGACTCATTTTCAAAAGGCTGCCATTTCAATTTCAATAAACTTGCGATCGCGGAATAATTTTGAACCCCACCTGCTGCTACACTTGTATTAAGGATTTCCAACCTGTATGATGAATACATTCCGCCTAAACATAATTACACATTACTCCACGCCCATAAAATCGCTCAATCGATGTAGACCATGTTAGATGCTTTGTAACCATTGTTAATAAATGGACAAATAAGCTGCATTATGCATTGACCTTTCACGGTCTAAAGAATTTCATAATCGAAAACTTTTTAAAACCGAGAATTAAAGAAGACATAATATGCTACCAAATGCGTACAGGAAGGACTATTTTCGGTCATATTTTCTATAAAATTCCTTTGAATTTGTAGGGGCCGTTGAAAAAGAGCATACTACTTAAGTATTCATTTTTTACAGTGTAGGTTGTGCAGGTGGCCTGAAGGAAGCTTGTTCAGAAGCCAGCCCCCTGTGGTGACTGAAATCTCTTGGGATTAGACCGCACTCTGCTTGAGGTTTTTTCGATTCGAAAACACCTTTCCAAATTTCGGTTGAAATTACACGATATAGGAAATCTAGAGTATATGTCTGGGCCCTCATTTAGTTTTTGTTTTGAGAGTTGTACTAAGTCTGGTGTGATAAGCGTGCTTACTGTTGCTAATTCTAAGTACGGTATTTACGCATTCCCTGTTATTTCTTTTTTTTTCTGCAGTTGAAGTGGTCGGCCAATCAGTGCTTGGTCCTATTTTTCCCCCGATCTGGACCGTCTTCCAGGCATCCCTATTGATTGGCCCTGACTTCAGCTAATTGTGTAAATAAGTGCGTTTATGTTTGTGAATGTGCCTGTATCCGCTTATACATACTGCTCCCACTCCGCCTATCAACTAATCAGAAGGAGGATGTTGATGGTTCCTCATTTCTGTATCTTTTGCGATTAAATGCCTCGTTTTGCCTTTGTGTTTCTTGAGGAAGAGAGGGGGGCGGGGTGTTCGCGAGATTTCTGTGGTGGGGCTTGTCCTTTGAGCTGGCGAAGGGGAGGAAGACCTGTTGGATGTACCACGGCCGCCTTGAGGTTTTAGAAACGACCCATTGGCCAATACACTTAGATAAGCTTTATCCCAAGCATAAAGTAGCAGACGAGGGAGATTAACGCAACATCTGGTGAGTCTTCTTCGTGCGTTTTTCAACCACCGATGAGAGCTCTAACAGTGCGCGCATCTATTTAGGGACAGCACTGCTTGCCTCCTCGAGGAGAAAGGGGCTAGAAAAAGGTGCCCTTAACAAATGCTGGGCATCACGTCTTCTGCAGCCGGCCATGGCTCGCAGATCGCAAAATACGCGTTCGTAAAACTCAAACAAACATCAACCTCCGTCCCCATTCCCCGCGCCATACTCTCCGGGCTGCTCGGGTGAGTCCGCTAGCAGCCTGGAAGGTTCGTTCTTTTTTAGAAAATCTGAAAAGCAACCAGCCGGAACGGTGCTAGTCACTCGGGAACTGCTGCGATACATGGTGGGCATTGCTGCTCTCAGCGAGACCAGATTCTCTGAAGAGTCAGCTGGTGGAGGTGGGTGCCGGCTACACTTTCTCCTGGAGCGACCGGCCAAAGGCAGAGCGACGCTGGTGCCGACTTTGCCATCCTGAACGACATCGTGGGACGTCTGCCCTGTCTGCTGCAGGGCATCAATGATCACCTGATGAGCCTCCACCAGCCCATTGGGGAGACAAGTTCGCCACCACCATCATCAGCGCCTATGCCCCACCCCCAATGACGAGCTCTGATGCGGCGAAGGACAAATTCTACGAGGACCTGCACGCCCTCCTGGCGACTGTTACGAAGACAGATGAGTGATTGTCCTTGGTCAGTTCAACGGCCGCTTTGGGACAGAACACACTGCCTAGCAGGGAGTGCTGGGTCCCCACGGTCTCGGTAGCTGTAGCGATAACTACTGACCAACAGCTTCTTCCGACGCAGGAGAAGGCCACGAGGGTGCACCCTGGAGCGCGACGCTGGCAGCTGCTGGACTATGTTCTCGTCCGGAGGCGAGATCGACAGGACGTGTTGGTGACCAAGGTGATGCCGATGATTGGATGGATCACCGCCTCGTTATCTCCCAGATGAGGCTCCGATTTCAACCTCGATGAAGGCCCCAAGTTAAGCGACTGTCAGGTAAGTTAAGTACTCTTTTGTTAAATTTGCCTACTCATTGTTTTGATTTCAGCAACCAAATAACCCAGAAACTGAAGAAACTGCATGCTCCAGATAATAACGCCACCGTGGAGACATGATGGTGTCAACTGCGAAACGTCATCTAGGCAAACGCTCTCGATGTCCTCGGACGCGCACACCGTCAACAGCAGGACTGGTTTGACGAAAATGACACCGACGTCAGCAACCAACTCACGGAGAAGAATGAACTACACGAAGCCTACATGGACCTTCGGACTGAAGCCACCAATGCAGCCTTCTTCAGATGCCGCCACCTTGTACAGCAACGGCTGTGGGAGCTGCAGGATGCCTGGATGATCCGCAAGGCTGAGGATATCCAAAGGTATTCAGACCGCAATGAAATGAAAACTTATATAAAGCCATCAAGGCCATCTACGGCACCTGCATTAAGGGAACAGCACCACTGGGCTGAGCAATTCAGAAGTGTCGTTAATTGCTCATCAGCCATCTCCGATGCTGCCATTGACTGGCTCACTCAAGTGGACACGAACAAATACCTGGATCTGCCGCCTTTCCTACCAGAAATCATGCGGGCCGCGCAACAGATTTCCAGCGGAAATCACCGGGGTCTGACGCAATCCCATCGGAAGTCTACAAGCTCGGCGGGCCCCGGCTGTTGTCGGAACTCACAACTCTATTCCAGGAGATTTGGCGCCAAGGATAAGTTCCTCAGGATTTCAAAGACGCGACCATCGTCCACCTCTACAAGCAGAAGGGGGACCGTAAACTCTGTGATAACCACAGAGGCAACATCACTGGAAAGGTCTTTGCCCGTATCCTTCTCAATCGTCTGAACGGTCACCTAGAGCAGATACTGCTTCCGGACAGCCAATATGGCTTCCGAAGACAACGCAAAACAACCGACATGATGTTTGCCGCCCGCCAGCTACAATATATGTGTCAGGAGATGCGAATCCACCTCTACACTACGTTCGAGGATCTGACGAAAGCCTTTGACATGGTGAATCGCGACGGACTGTGGAAAGTCATGTAGAAATTCGGCTGTCCTGAGCAGTTCACGCACATGGTGTGTCAGCTTCATGACGGGATGAAGGCGCGCGTCACTGACAACTGGACGGTATCCGAAGCATTCGCAGTGAGCAACGCAGTGAAGCAGGGCTGCACACTGGTACCCACCCTGTTCATTCACATGCTCTCTGCTATGCTGATGGATGCCTACAGTGATGAGCAGAACTGACGGGCACCTTCTCAAACGTCGGCGTATGCAGGCCCCAACGCTTGTGTCTACGACTTCTGTCCCTGACTTGCTCTTACTGGACGACTGCGGCCTTAAAACCGTGACGGAGGAGGACATGCAAAGAAGCATGAACCTCTTCGCCGCAGGATGTGCCAAATTTGGATTGACAATCAATACAGAGAAAACGGTGTTCATGAACCAACTGCCGCTCAGCGCAAAATACAATATAATCGGCGCTCAACTTTGCTCATCTGGGAAGCACGTTGTCACGCCACACGATAATCGACGACCAGGTTGCTCACCGGATCTCCAAAGCCAGTCAGGCCTTCGACCGACTGCAGGCCTCCGTGTGGAATCGCCACGGTATTCACCTGAACACCAAATTGAAGATGTACAAGGGCTTCTTCTTGATGACACTCTTTTACGGAGTGGAGACCTGGACCGTCTACTCGAACCAAGCCAGGAAGCTGAATCACTTTCATTTCCGCTGCCTCCGCAGAATACTGAAGCTGAAATGGCAAGTCAGGATCCCGGACACGGAAGTGCTGAAACGGACCGAAATCCTCAGCATCCACGCCATGCTGAGGCAAGTGCAACTGCGAAAGAGTGGCCACCTGGTGAGAATGAACGACGAGCGACTACCCAAACGACTTTTTTTACGGAGCTGTCGCTACGGGTACTCGCCGACAGGGAGGTCAAAAACGACGCTACACTTTGAAGAAATCTCTGAAGCAACTACAAATCAACCCGGTGACATGGGAGGACCTCGCCTAGAATAAAACGGCATGGATAAGATCCGTGAAGACTGGCTCAGAAATCTATGAGGCCAACCGGATCGCCGCCGCCAAGGCCAAAACGGCGGCTCGCAAGTCACAAGCACCGCAGATCAACACTGTCAATGTCCAAGCCTGCCAGTATGCCCACGCTGTCAACGCACATTCTGCGCGCAAATCGGCCTTGTTGGACATCTTAGAACTCAATTCAACAGCAGTTCCACTACATCAACTGCCACATCTGCCTCAGACCCCACGACGACGACCTCTCCAACCACTGATAAAAACTTCATCGATACCCCGCTGTCCACGATCACCGACACCATTCTCCCTCCTCCACCCCTCTGCGCCGATCACAGCAATAAACACCACTTGCCCCACTCCCGCCATCCCAGTAGCCACCTCCGACTACCTGCTACCTCCTCCACCGCCCCCTGTACCAGCGATGGGGATTCGGAACTAACCTCTCATTGCGATCGCACATTCACCTCACACACCGGCCTGATCGGTCACTTGCAAATCCACTGTACAGTGACTGGCGAACTAGTGCCTGGGGCACCAACAAATAGCAGAGACCACCGCCTCCAATGCCCTCACTTCCACGCGCATTTACTCATCTCATGGGCCTGATCGGTCTCATGCGCATCCACGACAGCGGAATCCACCACGATGCCAGCACATCTTGCGCACCCATCAACACATCTCATATTCTTCTCATGAGCTTGAATACCAGTACCAGCAACACAGCCCCGCAGACACAGCACCTCTCGACGTATCTTGTCCTCATTGTCACCGAACATGCACATCACGCATCGGCCTGGTCGGTCACTTGCGAATCCATTGCACAGAGCCCGGCGAACCGGCGCCATGAGCACCAACATAGACCCGCCGCACCCGAATCAACTATCCGCACGGTCCACGCACATTCACACCGCATGGGCTTATTAGTTCACATGCGTATCCATGAAAACTTGAGGTGGAACACCGTCGGCTATACTACAACGCTTCATCTCTCACCATCAGCCTCGGTACCTCACATTATCACACCCAACTGCACACAGGATACTTGGCTCCTTTTCCATGTGGCTCCTCTGCTGCATGTGTGATCTGAGCTTGAGAATATCACGGGGCGATCTGCGCCGTGGGTTGGAAGGTTGCCAACTGACAATTACAATCAGACCTCGCAGTCAGTTCAATGTGTGTTGTGTGGAGCGGCTGGCTGGTGGTCTGAGAGTCAGGCTGCGATAGCTCCTTCTTAACCTGACCTCTGACTATCTTACGCATGTGAGATGTGAGCCGTTCAACCCCCTGTTGTGTGAAATCCTGGTGCTTGTGTTTGGGGGGTCAGGTCGTGTACGTAGCACACGTAGACGAGGTCACCAGCAGCTGCGCCCACTTCCACATCAGACAACTGACCGGCTCGGACGGTGGTCTGATTGTGGGGGGCGGGGGAGAGAGTGAGGTTGACCGCTCAACGCATTTTGCTCACTATAAACAATCTGACGCGCTTTAAGCAATAATTTTGCGCTAAAAGCCGTGGCTTGGAAGGTTGCCAACTGTTGACTTTTTCATGACACTGGGTTCAGGTTGGGGAGGAGGTGACAGTGTGGTAGTTGCAGCGCAAGGCTGCTATCACTTAAACTAATCAACGCGCAGGTCACTGCACCACCATGTTGTGGAGCATACGGTGGACACATTCGGACTACGACGGTCTAACTCGCTAGGGGGCCATGTCTCGAGGAATTTTCGCGCCTGTTTGGTGTTAACCATTGGATCCACTAAGGTTCCGTCTAAATTGAGGCTATGTTCGAACTCAAGTACATGCGCATGCACGAGTGACAAAGGCTTATGTGAGAATATGCCTAGTTCATGTTCTTTAATACGCGTCCCAAGTCGTCGGCCGACATGAAAAACAGATGTACAAGATCAGTTAGCACAGGAACTGCGGTAGACGACATATAGTTGCTTTCCTTTGGGCATGGAGTCTTTTACTTTTAGCGCGCAGAGACGACGCCGGTTTAAGATCAAGGGAGATGGCAAACGGGTTTGATTGTCAGGCGATCGCATGGCAGATGCCATGCATGTAGGGGAAGTAGAATTTGCGCGGTCCTGGTTTTCCATTTAAACTGAAGGTTTGTGGTTGGCTGTGGTGACTGAGACAGTTCTTTACAAAACTGACAAATATCCATCGAAGCGGAATAATCGATACATGCAAGTGAGTTCTTCCTAAGTAGATCAAGGCTGCTGCAGTAACGAAAGGCCCGGTGAAAATGGTTCAGACGCAGCTTCTTTTATAGTCCGCTTTTATTGTTAACCATGATGTCAGCATTGGAGCCTTTTCGGTGGGCGTTCGTTGCGAGGCCGCTATCACTGAAGTTTTGTATACTTGTGTCAACGAAACGCGAAGATACTTTCTGTTGCCTCTTCGCGAGTAAACTGGATAGCCAGGAAAACGTTATTCAGGATCTGATGCAACTGCTCGACTTCGCAGTTCTTTCACACCAACTGCCTGCCTGTCTCTCTGTCTGGTCTAGTTTGACCAATTCATTTTCTCCTCTACTCATTTAGTCTGATGACAGTTTGCTGGCACCAAATTGAAAATACACGAGTACAACTCGACTTTCTGACGAGCCTTTATTCGTCATTATATCATCTCGGAATGCACTCCACATGGGGGGGGGAGGGCTTTGGTTTCATGACCAGACCTCTGATTGTTGCCTCGGGTCTGTGAGTGATGCCGATACCCAATGCTTGCAGTAGACGAGCAATTGCTTCCGATACATTTGCGATATATGATATCGCCTGCCGGACATTTGATTAACTTACACTTGGAGTTCTAGGTAGATAAGATCGTCTACTGCACTATAAAGTTGCGGGGATACCCATTGGCGATAAAAATCTTACTTAGGTAGTGGCATTCGGCCACTTTTTCGGTTGCTTCGCTGTAGTGAGTCTCAGCTCATTTTGTAGAACCCACACACAGCTACATTGGTGACCCAAGGGGTGATTGCTGAGGTAACCCAGGGCTTGACGCGTGTTGGTGGCCTTTCTGTATACCGTCGTCTTCAGGTCTGCTATTGGCCTTGCGATGAACGAGGATACCTAGGAACGCTATCTAATTATCTTTTGTCTGCCTCCATCGTGAATTGAATCCCCGGAAAGACAGACTTCAAGAGAGCGTTAAATTTTGAGATCATTGCCCGCTTACGAACGACGAAAGTGTCATTCACATAACGTGTCCAAAATTTCGGCCTGTGGGTAGCGAACACCAATGCTTCCAACCTTTGAAGGACCATTTCAGCGATGAACCGGATAGCGGTGATTCCATCATCGTACATCTGATTTGCTCGTACACAGCCCCTTCAAATATAAATTAAGTTTTGAAGCAGTAGTTCAGCAGCTGCATGAAATGTTCCCTTTTAATGTGTTTTGGTTGCCACAGTTTATTGGCTGTCGAGAAAGTCACCGCAAATGTCAATGGCCTGGCTCTGTGGGATCGAGGTGAATAGTGAGGTTACATAAAATGAAACCATAAACTCCTCCGTGTAGAGGTGTAACTGATTGAGTCTTTCCAGGGAATAAACGGCTGATCGGATGTCGTATCGGATCCCAAAGTAAGGCAGTTCAGGCATCGGAACATCCATTTTGCCAAATTATATGTGGGTGTGCTGCGCCACCATGGGACGAAGTGGAGCACCATCTTTGTGTACAGTCCATAGACCCTTGACATAGCCCGTATCGGTCGGTTTGATGGCCAGCCCTGCTCTCATCATCGCACAATTATTCCGCTGATTTGCGTCACCAGCTTCTTAATTGCGTTCCTTTCACACCTGAAGTAGGCCTAACGGTCCTCAAGCAATGCATTGTCATTCCGGAGATATTCAGCCTTGTGTAGTATAACTGTAGAACGCCCTTTGTCAGCACCTAATATTATGATAGTCTTGTCAGCCTTCAGTGTCCTGAGGGCATCCTGCTCCGCTCTCGGGATCACTTTGCGGGGTTTGTGTGCCATAACCAGGGATGTGACTTGTTGCCTAATGAGGTTTTGCGTCTCGACGGGCTCCTGGGAGTGCTTCACATCCGAAAATAATTCTAATTGAAGCCAAAATGCGAGGAGAGGAGAGACGACAGAATAAAGTATATATAAAGTATGTACTCGAGCGCATTTTGTGTTTCTCGTCCCAGTTGATAGTCAGGCTTATAATTGGCTGAATGAAGGCAGAATAAGCCCTAAAACATACTGTAGCAATCTACCCGCATTTTCTACCGTCTCTCCTCTCTGCAATTATATTTTGACTGACTTCGACCTGGTAGATGTTTGCTGTTCGTGACCTTCGTCATCGCTCAGTTTTTGTATAATTACATCTAAAAACGGCAGGGTGTCTCGCAAAAAGCGTCCATAGGAAAGAATTGAATGCTGAGATTACGGCTGCTGGTGGGGCTTGAGAGTTAGTCCCAAGGCACAACGGGATGAGTGAGTCCTGAACCGATCGTTGAGCGCCCAACTACCATTGTTAATATTCCCGATCGAAACCGGCAAGACAATGAACTCGTGGCGCAGTGGGTAGAGCGTTGGGCTTCTGCCCAACAAGGTCGCGAGTTCGAGCCTCGGGCGCCGCAGCGCCTGAGGTTGGGTATGGCTGGCTGACGACGGCTAATAAGCTAGAAATGGCCATTCCAGTCTCCCTTGTCTTTGTTGGTCATCTTATCTGCCTATATCCTAAGCTGCCTTACGGCTGCTGGTGGGGCTTGAGAGTTAGCCCCAAGGCACAACGGGACGAGTGAGTCCTGTAACCGATTAGTGAGCGCCCAACTACCATTGTTAATATTCTCGATCGAAACCGGCAAGACAACAAGCTCGTGGCGCAGTGGGTAGAGCGTTGGACTTCTGCCCAACAAGGTCGCGAGTTCGAGCCTCGGGTGCCGCAGCGCCTGGGGTTGGGTATGGCTGGCCAGAAATGGCCATTCCAGTCTCCCTGATCTTTGTCGGTCATGTTATCTGGGAGGTCCATCCGCCAGCTAATGTATTTGTGATTAGGTTGATGGCTCCATTAAAGCTCTCGAATCGTTTTACACTGCCCCAAACCGTTTTCGATGCGTCAGTATGGTTAAAATAGTGCCAGGACTCCATCTTTGAAGAACTGCAACGGCGCTGATGAATCCTCAATACCGGATTTTGTAATGTTTTGTTATTTTGTATGTATATCGTCGTTTAAGTTAGCAGCTCAACATGAACTACGACACAGACTTTAGGGTATCTACTCACCGCCTTGCTCATTTATATCATTTTGATTTTTTTGATGGCGTCTTGTTACCGTTTAACTACTGCACAGCTCACTAGTGATTTCCAACCTTAAGGACCCAGGAAAATATATCTACAGCCTTTTTGTCATTCTCAGTAGAGGTTTTTGACGCTCCTGGCATGTCTATAGGAATGCTGGCAGATGTCGCATGGTCTTTGATACAGATAGTTAGGGTATGCTACTGTTCTTATGAAGAATATTACCAATCACGGCTGATGAACCTCAATATTGTTCATTGTAATGAAGTTCACCACTTCAGGTGATTTTTTTGATGTCTCTTTTTTACAAGCATATACCTAGAGATCAATTTTCCTTATTTTAGCCATGCTTCCCTGGAGCCATCGAAGAGGTTTCAAATCCATTTGAATTACCGATTCGGCCAACTCTAGACAATCATCTTTTTACGAACTGACGACGCTCAGTTCGCTAAATGACTTTTTTCTTCTTGACGGGCACTGTTCAAAATTTAGGCCTTTCCTATTCATCCCTCGCCATAAGTTCCCTTTACTTTCTGTTTCACTAGATGTGGACGGAAAGAATGTCGTTCCGTATATTCGCGCCATAGGTATACGAAACCCATCTAGAAATTCACGGTCGTTAGAGACTCCTCCATTAGACAGTAGCCATATCTTGGCGATTTGTTAGATGAATGAAGGAAATGAGTACGTTTTGGAATCTATCCAGTGGGATACGGTTATAAGTACCCCTTACTATTAGCGGTCCTGCGCTAAATTCCGTGGACAGGAGTGCGAGGGCTGGGGTTAGGATTGGGACTCTTATTGTTTGGGCCAAAAAGGTTTAGTTGTAAGGTCATGGCCAAGGACAATGTTACAGTTAGAACACAGGAATGTGTAAACCTAACTGGAATTTAGCATAAGGTCACTCGTTGTATGGGGATCCTTATGCCCATCCGTTAGTACCACAAAGTCCACCACCTGACAGATTGCATCAGCTAATAGGGCAGTTTTTGATTCTCACATGAAGAGTATACTGTGGGCGAGAACACGACCGCCTCCTGTCTAAACTGTTTATTTCCAATTCAATCTAACCATAGTCTCTGACACCTCAGTGCTGAAAGGAAGAAAACTAGGTAATTTTTTCTAGCCGAAAAATTCCGAAATTCACCCCTTACATGAAAAAGGGGCATTTGAAAATTTTAAAATTACCTTTTAGGTAGTCCTTCGGTTAAATGTTCTTGAGTAATTAGTGTAATATAAAAGATGACGGTCATAAAACCGTTGCAATATAATGTACAGGAATTCGAACAAGCCTTTTCAGTTTTTCGCCTTGTTGAAAGTGTTTGTACCGGAAAGAGATCACTATCTTTCATATTTCTAATGGGGATCTCACAGGGATAAAGTTATCCATGGTTGCACGTTAAAATGTTGATCAGTAACTTATAAATGAAAAAAATGATTGAAGAATGTAACCTAAGTACATTATTTTCTGATTGAGGACGGGAACTGTGCGACAATTTAAGGCGTATTAAATAATAAAATATCAGTGTCGCAGGCCTAGAGGTACCTGCGCAAGGCTCTGCGAGCAGGAACCAAGTTGATGCTCTGATTTATTAAGTGCTTTTCAGATATACAGGCTTCAAGCAATTCTATGCATGTCTTGTTTCAAGCATAGCCAATTATCTTGGTGGCCGCGAAGTGTTACTAATGGCACTTTTCGAGGGTGTGGACACTCAGTCTCAATACGTCCTCATCTATTCGCACAGTCAGTTTATGCGGGTGTGTGCGCGACTCAAGCATGCGTTTCCGCTAACAATGTAACTATGAGGAAAGCTTATGCCCGCGATATGATACACGATGCTAGACTGACCCTGAGTTTTAATCAGTCCCTCATTTTTATGAGCCTACCGCGAACGGCAACTCTGGACTGCTGCATAATTCCGATCAATGCACTAGGTCGTCTCTGAAACGCACTTAATCTGAATGTTTTTTTGCTAGGGTTCTTCTAGAACCAATCAAATGGCAATGGCTTTTCATGGCGGTCTAACTGCCAAATGGCAAAAATAGGTTGCGGAGACACCGGGGCTCAATTCTTTTTTTTTCATTCTGAGTTGCTGCAACAAGTTTGCATCCATTCGAATAGCGTCCTAACACAGATTCGGTTGTATAATATGTTTATTGATATAAGGTCTCTTGGGCAGCGGATGGTAACGGTGGAAACTGATCATTTTTTTAGGCTTCAAAACTTTCCTGTAAACTTTTTTTCTAAATTTCATGTTTATTTGTTCGTCTGAGAGCTGCCGCTTCTATTCTTCTTCCCTCTTTAATTTAATATCGGAGTAGATTGTGCTGATAGGGTATGGAGATTCTGCAGTAGGTTCTTTCAGACAATAACAATCCTGCTGTCAAAATGACGGTGTCAATGTTCTGGTTAATGCGGGTTTTATTTAATGTTTTTTCTGGTTCTGCCATCAAATCGGGATCTGGGACGCCTGTTGGAGTTCCATTAGTCGGCTAGTAGGTTTTCTAGCAAATTATTTTTTTTATAAAATTCGAACAATCCCATTAGATTCTCAATGTTGAGTGGACTCTGATTCTCGTAGCATCTCCCTTCGTGCAAGATTTTTGCGCCAAATTCGGTGAGTTGCATGTAAATAGGGCCCCCAAATCGGAACAGATAATGCTATTGGTCGCTTGACTTGCCCGCATTCGGAGGTCTAGGAGTAATTGAGAGACTGACCGAACAGAGATCGGTGAATTAAAGTTAAAGAATTTTTTTGAATGCACACAATTTGCCAACTTATAGGTATGTTACCGAATTGTTGGTATGTTGCTATGCTAACGATTTGTTACCCTGGGGATTCGCTTTATGGATCTTTGGCGGGAAATAGCAATTTTCTTGGGTAAATTACCGTATGCATTTGGTAGCGGTGTAGCGTCCGAGGATGTCAAGGATGGCACATATTGTAAACTATATCACTAGGACCAGCTTAAGCCCTATAACGCCGGCAGATTCGTTAAGCATTTCATCAGGCACAAATGTATAGATAGAAGGAGGTAATTAGTTCATCACGTAAGGAATCTGTGTTAACAGTAACAAATGGTAAACAATAAAAGAGAATTATAAAGATATAAGCGAATACTGGGGACCTGTAAAATCAATCCGTTTGGAGTGGGAGGTGGTCACAAATGATCATTTAGATACCGGTGGGGAGTGCAGCGCTGTTGTTAACTGCGAGTGAGGGTCAGGGATTTGCAAGATGGTACGATAGCGGTAACGAGGGGAGGAGATGTCAGCGGTAGGAGGAGAAGGAACACCGGATATCTTCGCTGACTATCGGTTTCACCATTCCTTTGCGGGATCCGCGCGAAAAAGTGTTCTCGGTACATTCAGCAATTCTGTCGGTTCTGTGGTCCGTTACAGCGGCACAACCCGTCAAGTCTCCAAGCCTACCTGATATATTAACGACAAAATTGCGGTTTTCATGCTTTCCATCAATTGTCTGAAAAGATGGCTTCTGAAATTTAGGTTTATTAGAGCCATCAAAACAAGCCCATTCCTTAAAACTGCCTACGGTTTTTTGCTTTAAGGGATGGCTTGGCGCATAGTTTGGTCCACAGTCAAACACGGAATCTGATGGAACAAGGGGTGTTCACAAAAAGTAGGCTGCTTGTGTAAGTCTATACTGACTGGATCTACTAATTTAATATAAATTATTATATACTAAGGGAGGTAGATGGATCCTTATACGGCCTTCTTGACATACCAAAAGTGTTTGTATTTCAGTGGGTTACAGAACAAAACATATTATCACCAGAAAATGTAAATGCTATTAGCGAAGTAAAAATGCGCATATTTCCATTAGGTTCTTACCAATAGAACGTTAACTTGGTTCACCCAGACGCACCATAAATGTATGCAGTAACCTGTCAATGATGAAATAAATAAGAAAATGAGTCTTAAGTTTGTATTTTAGATCGACGGGCTCCTGGCCATGCCTAGTTCACACGCACTGTCTTTATATAATGCGAGACTAGTTTGAGAGTAAATTCCGTATTCACAGCCAGTTCCTTTAAATAGTTACCTATTTTACGATAACGAAATTTAATTCAATAACGATCTATAAGTGTGGAAGCTTTCTTGTTACTTGACCCTGGACAAATAACTTGGCATTTTTAGAGATCAAAATATATGTAGGATTCATCGCACTCTACAGTATTCTGTGATAGATCTTGCTCACCGCACTTTGGGAAAATCGGCAAACCTTTCCGCCGCACTGAGGTATGTTTTTCAATGGAATTCAACTGCGAACAATTGCTGGGATTGACGTGGTATAAATTATGAGCACACGCACAGACCCAACTTTGAGAACGTCTGATACAACTTTAAAAGATTTCCCTTCACAGAGAAATCGTTTATCTATGAAGTTTCTGCTTAAGAGGCCGCTTTAAGGATAATATACTGTTTGCACTTAATCTGGATTGCCGATCTTTCAACTCTAGTGCTGACATTGGATTCTCAACTATTGATTCAGTTGAACACTTTTTAAATTCGTGCTTCGTTGGCCTAATTGTAAGCTCACAGTATGGGTTTCATGCAGAAAGACATGCAATATATTTTCACTGCATGGTTAGAGCACGTACATGCTCGTTAATCCCTCATGTCAAAGTAATTAACCATACATTCCAGACATTTGAATTGGTAAACAACGTCTGATTGGTCCTGAAGCCTCATCCGACCGTTCAGCTGTGTGAACAATTGGCGGACACTAACCACCGGCCAAGTTTAAAGGCCCACCTAACTTCAGGGCGGACTTTACGCGGGACTAGGCGTGAAATATTTAGGATCACCTTTGCCATTGGTTTGCATTTATATTGTCTGTTATCTGACAATAAATACAAGTATTTAATTATATAAAAAACACTTGCTCACGTAGCTAAAGTCTGCTCACGTACTTGAATTCTTGCAGCTTTTCAGCTTCTGTGCTGTTCTGTGTGCTGATGCGGTAAAAGATCATCCGGGTGCTGGTAGCTGTTCAGTTTATTTGAGAGAAATATTGATAGGTGCCTTTGAACCCCCTTTTTGTTTTCAAACAATTTACTTCTATAAAATTGGAAAATGTAACATATAAAATACAAGGGAAAGTGTAAAATCTGTACAGTTAGACGATCTCCAGTGTTAGCAACACAAGCAGATAAATCACTCTTTCCTGTGTAGTACATTCATCGTTTGAGTACAAGGACACTACAGCAAAAAGTACGATCTCAAGTGTCGGTAAGGGCAAAGGTGAGTCAATAAGCATAGGCGATCAGTTTGACAAGT
The DNA here is from genome assembly GCA_017591395.1 of Schistocephalus solidus. Classification (NCBI taxonomy): domain Eukaryota; kingdom Metazoa; phylum Platyhelminthes; class Cestoda; order Diphyllobothriidea; family Diphyllobothriidae; genus Schistocephalus; species Schistocephalus solidus. Next base: position 32,238 of record WEDG01000882.1, on the reverse strand, counting down.
ACTTCCTCAAACAAATTTTACTGAAATATAGCAAGTAGTATTATAACAATAAGATTTTGTGAACAAAAGTCAAGACTGCATTGTTTAGGCAACAAAAAACTTACACAATTCTGCCACTATTAGTCTGTGATTTATTATGAAGAGCTGAAAGAGGACGTATTGTCAACAATCCAGTTTTTTAAGAAAATAGTGAATGCTGTCGGCATCAAAATTTGACGATATTTTTTCTGAGATTTTGTTTTCTTAAACCGGCAACATTGGGTTGCAAAGCGCCTACCAACATACGAACCGTCCTTATGGAGGGCTGGAAGTTGTGGTACGGTGCTATGCCCCCTCTATGCATAAGGCCCAGCAAGTGTGAAAATAGCAGACAGTTGTGTGTGCATTCTATGCCTCAGTTTGCATACGTCACGAGTATATCTCTGTGATAGTGAGGGGTTGTCAGTTTTTCAGTATATGTATATAGGGGCTATAGCAGTTTTTTCCGGCGGATGTATATCGAGAGGATATCGAATTTTCGAGATACTCAGAAAACGGTGACAGTGGGACATAGAGCATAACGCATGATTCCTTTACTTAACTAAATACCGGTTCCAACTTCTAATCGATTAAATGTTACGTCTTTTTTTCCCTCTAGTACTTTTAAACTCACTTAATATTTAAAAATTTAAACAACACTGTGGTAAGCCTCAGACCGCGCGAAACCGTGCCCCCTTCCTCATTGAGGGGGTAGCTGAAGACACACAAGTATGCTAAAAACATTTAATACTAAACCATGTGTAATAATTAAACGTTTATTAGAAAAACGGAGAAATGTTTGCGTGGAGGTGGCTGCGAGTCACTCATCAATAAAAATATAAAGACAGGCCATCTGTGAGGGTGTTTCTGGGTCGGCCGGATGCTGGGACGATGGTCCGCATATTTGGTGTATAGTTGTAAGATAATTAGTCAAAAGTGTTCGAGATGCACTCACCGTTGGTTTGCATGTTAAAACTCTGCATTTGTACACCCTTGCTCAGGGTGTCCAGTAACTTTTTGAGTTACTTGGTTACGGCTGACTCGAGGGCATCAAATTTTGCCTTGCCGTCATCATTCCATGCCACAAACATCTCTGTAATGTAGATCATAACCGGAAATAATGACACTTACCCATAATAACTTCACACAACTTGGATCCCGAGAGACCCTGCTTTATTTTTCTGCCTTTAAAGTTAATATGGAGACTAACCTCGTCCACTAAGTCATACAACACTTACCGACGATGACATATGTGCACCTTCTACTTCCAATTCCGAGAAAGAACTGCTACGATCTAGCATTCTTAACACGTTCTCGTACAATAATTGTTCTACCCTCCATCTTTTGCTAACTTCCTCATCGAATCGTTTCATTCGTTGTCGCCGCGTTCTCACGGATTCCTATTTAACATAGTTAAAGACACAGTAACAAAAGCCGGCAGGTATAAATCAATAACATAAAACAAAGAGAGGTTCTCTTCATCAAACGTCAAACATGCACGTCAAGAGATATTGGCATACATAAGCGCGTGCGATGTCTCAACGCAATTAAAGATGGCCAACCAATTACAAATCAGATAACGTCAGGGCGGGCGACGGTTCTAATGGCCAAAATTCGCTATTCGCGATATCACCTCCATGTACCCTTACTGGCAGGATTACAATTTTTTTCGTCATCATAAAACACAGAGGTAATCTTTATGAATATCGGGCTTCATCAACTAATTCTGACCAACTCAACAAATGGATTGCACACATTTGTGACAGTAGACTGCTTGAAACACGTGTAAGGTAAACGTCTAAAAAAAGTTGCCTGCGAAGAGAACTTTAAATTATGATTTTCTAGCAGAAGTTTGAAATTATTAAAGTTTCCTTGCCAGTTAAGGGTAAGGGTTATATTCATCGTTGGTTTATGAACTCACAACCTGATGTTTGTTAAGATTTGAAATACCAGCATCCAGGGCGTGCAGTCGTCCATGTAGTAATACTCCAGGGCTGTAGTAAAGGGAGTTGATATAAATAGTATTTTTAAATCGCAAAAATCAGAGGAATTCTAAAATTATCAGCTGATTTTCGCAATGGTTTAATGACGTTTGCTAGTTCATAGTTTATTATCGGAAGAGACCGATTCTGAACGCGAGGAAGAACCGTAACTTTGCAAGCTTAGAATACACATACCGTTAATAAAATTTGATAAAACCAGCTTATTTAAGGAATTTAGATAGATGGGTCATTGTATGATTGAAGAAGCAGGAAGACTCCAAAATTTTCACATTTGCGATTATTCTTAAGTATAAGTGATTTCATAGCATATTGCATCGAAATCTTTTTCATGTTGACGATTAAATCCACGTTGAATCTCACAATATGGCTGCCTAAATTCAAGAAAATTCAAATTCGTTACTGTTCTCACATATTTGCTCATCTAGAAACTTAAACTAAAAGACTTTACTACCTTGAATCTTGTTTTAATGCTTCAGTGTTCACGAGATGGTTTAGGCTTGAGATTTGCACTACTTTAAAGATTATCTCGCGTGCATCGTGCTGGCTAATGGATTCTCATCTCAAGAAGAAAATTGACGAGTGGTTGAAGTGGGACCGTGTAAGTTAGCAAATCTTTGGTTTCTAAAATATAAGAACTCCTCTACCCGCGATGAAATTGCTGCCCTGGCAGCGGGTGACAACGTCGCCCAATTGTCAAAATTATTAAATAACAGGATGGAGTTCGGGACTGCCGGGCTGCGCGCGAGGATGGGTGCCGGATACTCTCAAATGAACGATCTCACTATTATTCAAACTGCGCAGGTTGACAGAATTAAGGAGTCGAATTTCGGTTTAGGGCTTGTTGAAGTACATGAACGAAAATTTTATTCACTTGAAACCGAAGGGAATAATTGTTGGTTTTGACGGTCGGCACAACAGCAAAAAGTAAGTTTTGCCCTTAAATTCTTAATTGTCTGCAGCTGGGCTCTTATCACTGCCAACATCTTCGTTCGGTCTGGTTGGAAGGTTTACCTCTTTCGTGATTTCAACCCAACGCCATACCTCGCATTTGGTGTTCGTCATTTCCAGACTGCTTGTGGCGTAATGGTTACAGCATCTCACAACCCTAAGGATGACAATGGTTATAAGGTTTGAATTTTTTGGACACTATTTGCTGCATATTTTGCTATTCAACATACAATCAAAATAACATGCAGTTTTATTCCTCTTTTGTTAGGTCTACTGGGAGAACGGTGCGCAGATTCTCAGTCCACATGACAAAGGGATCGCTAAGGCAATTTACGAGTCTCTTGAGCCACAAGAGTGGTCGTGGGATTATCAAAAGGTCATAGAAAACCCCCAGTGTCTGAATCCGATGCCGGAGCTGGAAGAAAGCTATGTCAGCATCCAGAAGAATACCATTTGCTACACCGAGTGAGCATTAATTTTAAGAATCATATTTAGGGTTCCCTTTGTGCAAACTCTTTCCACATTGCGTTTCGTCCCTTAGGTAGTAAGGCCTTGTCAAGTCCCTTTTCTCGCGAACTGGACATTTACTCCGATCTAGGATGCCTTATTTTTTGTAATAACAGGCTGTGTCAATCGTAATAAAAACGCCATTCTAAGGTATTATTTAAAAGAAAGGAAAGCTGTTCGCCGGAGAGGTTTTTTGATCAGATTTCCAGTGGTGCTTTCAGCTACTCACCTTCAGAGACTGGAAAATCTTGTTCGGAGTTGTCAATATATTACGAATTTTGCCCGATTTATAGATCATCAATACCGACCATGATTGTGATTCGAGTCCCTTTTTACCACGGACAAAGTGCGCAATATAATGCTGCGTGGAAGACTCCTCAGCCTCTAAAGATGAGCCATCGACATACCTACTCGAACCGTTAGAATAAACGTAAATATTTTCGAATTAATGTATTTTCCTTCGATGAGATATTGTCTCAGGTAATCTGACCTGACGGTTTTCAGAACATCTTTCATTATCGAGTTTTTAAAACGTCGTCCATGTTCGTGGGGATGAATTATTCATATTAGTAAACGTCTGGCTTTCATAGTGGTTTTATCCTAAGTTGTCCTTAATTTAGCACTTCACATAGTCGAGTTTCGGTTCAGTGCAAACTTATGTATTTCAACCAATTTTGACTGTCATTAGCGAAGTGAAGGAAGATTAGGCCGTAGTTTCTTTTTTTGCGTCCTTTTATGTTAAAAATTTAGAAGACTCCTGGAATTTTGAAACACACTTCTTATAATCTTAATCAAAACTTCCTCTCAGGTGCATGTTTTCAGCTGTGCTTAAATCGTCTGCTTTCAAGCTTATAACAATTTTCATTTAACCAGTCTTGACCTGTGAAAGCAGGTCCGACCCTCGAATATAAGCAGAAAAATCCAGCTTTCGATGTTTGTCCTCTTGGTAACGGCGCCACCTTTATATATTCGTTAAACAGTGCGTCGATTAGCCGTTTTATCGGTTGATTTTAATATTTTAGTTAAGTAGAAAATTAGTCAACCGGTTTTTATGATGGCGTTTTTTAGTCGGAGTGTTTACTCACAGCACGTATGACGGACCTTCACTTTTGACAGAAAAGCGAATCATACTTGTTACAGAAGGAGCCCAACAATACCGGGAAATTACAACATACAGAGCCAGTGTGGGCCCATTTATCGGCGGAAATAACTGTATTTACTCTGAGTCATCTGTGCATTTATGATATCGAAACTGTATTGTAACCTTTGTGGCCGACTATAGTTCTTTAAAACAGCGTTTTTGGTCTGATAAATCCTGCTTACTCGAAAAACTTATTTCAACTCCTTTCTGACAAATAATCAGATCTGCCAACAAGAAGTCTGACGTCACCTTTGTGTACACGGCAATGCACGGTGTCGGAGCATTGGCTGCCCAAAACATTTTCAAAAAATTCGGTTTTCAACACATGGTTCCGGTTGTTGAGCAGGTAATTACGTAGAAGAATGAGTTATTTGGTTTTGCCGATGATATCCATTTTTCCAAACTTGCAAGCGTCTCAACTAAAGTTTCGAGCCAACCTTAACCAGTACAGTCAAGGCTGGAAAACTATAGGAAGGCACAGGTAGATAGTTTTGTTTGAATCGATTACAAAGAACGATGCTTTGACGTGTGCCGTGTTGCGTGTCGGTACCAGATACAATTTTTGCGCATATAACTCTCAATGTAGGCCAGGCAGTTAGTACGTCAGCATGCTAGTTAAGAACGTGCTAGGCTACGCGAGACCGGACAAAACTGTCTCACTGTCATCAAAGCGCCAATGCTAGGATAGATTTTAGAACGTTTTGAAAGCTTTAAATCTCATCCATGTAGGCAGAGGACTGCATAGCAATCCTGCAAGTAGATCACCAGTGTGCATATAATGCATACCGGCGCTGCTGGAGTGGCAATACCGAATTTGATTGCAGGAATTGATGTAAATCCTCTCGACGACATCCACCGCAGTTCAAGAAATAGTTTCAGAAACTGAATTTTGCCTTCCGGGGCACATTCTATAGCATAAGTTAACTTATGCAGTTGGTCAAGATGGGAAATTTGGTGGGGGTGATGTCAGGCCGTTATCTGTTCGAAATATTGGAATCTGTGCTGGTGCCGGAATTAGCAGTTTTTTTGGCTTAGGATTTCGGTGCACTGCAATCATTGTAATAAACCGTCAGAATCTCAGGACTAATTAACGATGGATGGTTTAGTACTGGCGCCTAGGGCTCACACGTATTCTTATCCACACAAATTATATGCTTTCAGATTAAACCCGATCCTGAATTCCCCACCGTGAAATTTCCGAACCCGGAGGAAGGCCGATCAGCATTGGAGTTGGCAGTGGCCACCGCCAATAAGTGTGGTGCTAAGGTGATACTCGCAAACGATCCTGATGCCGATCGTTTGGCTGTGGCCGAAAAACTTCCCACGTATGTTTTGCCTTATTTTTTTGCTCCATCCTTAGGCAACTGTTCCCATATGCAAAATGATCTGTGATGTTTTTGTTCACTGCCTTCAGAAGCTGTCATTTTGCTGATTTTCATCTGATTGGCTTGAATTTTCGCTCACTGATCCACTTGCCTCGGGAAGAGACCACGCTCCGAAGTGGCGTCAGGGGTTGTGAGAAGCCGGCTAACAGACCAAGCCACGGTAGAAGAGCAGAAGACGACAGGGAGTGGGGGTTGCTGACATTTAATCATTTTCAGCTTATTCTGCCTTAATTCAGCCAAGCAAAACACTAGAAACACAAGAATGTGCACGTACATGACGCAGCTGGTCTGCAGACAAGGTTTTACGGATGGGTCATAAGCACCTAATCGAACCAAGGTTCAATAATGCTGATCACCTGCCTTGCTCTACTGATGAAAATAGGGTATATATTCATTATAATATATTCAATCTACAGAAGCAAACAAATGAAACACTATCGGACTTTCGGTAGTGAAGATCCTTTTCGTTCTCGTGCTTCCCTTCGATGAGTAATATCGACTGTAAGCAACCGCTTTGTACTGGAACACTTTTGCATCACTTCACTCAATTGTTCATGGCAAACCTTTCCAGTGGGTGAGGGGAAGAAACTTTTGGTGGATGATTTCGCACTGCCGATGTAAGATTACCCACTTCAGTTGCTCTACTCAACTTCTGTAGGTTTTTTAAAAGACGTCGGGTTTGCTCAGGAGCTGGCGCGCCGTCTTTTTTGTTTGCACCAGCGTAGGCCCTGCATGCGTTTAAGGCATGCAAAAGTAGCCCTTTCTGCCGCCTTTAGCTAACTATTATCCGGCTCGAAAAGACTCGATGCAGGGTAAGTCATAAAACACTCGCTGCCGGACTGAAATCCGGGAATATTCGAAGTGTCATAGAAGTGGAATCTACTGATGTTCCCCACTTGTAGGGTAAATCCGAACACCTCTACTCCGGTATGCAATCGACATTGATCAATATGCCAAACTCCCATGTAATTACCTACCAGTCATGCCTGCGAATATTGAATGGGTTTACGACTCACACTCAGCTCTGGTTAAGTTTTGTGGACTTCTTCTGAACGATCTTGTGAAGTTCAATTACCTACCTTTTTGTTTCAATTTTACCAGCGCTAAAAAACCTACAGTGTTTCCAATAATGCGTTTTATCGAGAACTTAAACGCCAGCATTGTTGTTGGCAATGACATTCTTTCATTTCTCCACGCTGGGCTTATCCTTAAGATGTGTACAAACTCGCGTCTCACTTTTTATGGCCTGACCGCTACCGATGTGCCTTCTATCGTCTCCTAGGGTGGCATCACCTATCGAGGCCGAGAGTTTCCTCAAGTCATACATCATTTTCATGCAAATAGACCACTAGCCTGTCCAGCAAGCCTTGCTGACGTCAATGAGGTCTTGGGTGGTACTGATGACAGCTGGCGTTCCATTTGGCTCTGTGACCTGGTACCACCCTAACTTAAATTGTTAACCTGCCGTCTCCATTTCCAGCACCATCCGTGTTCATGTTTAGCGGTTCTCTCCAATAGAGTACGGAGTCCTGTTCAACCGCCCCCCCCCCAACTACCTATGCTTGTGCACACACGAGTCCTTTTTAGCCACATTGCGTAAACCATATCTGTGCTGGATGTGCTCTTTTGGAGCCATATACGTGCCAAACTCCAATGTGTTTGCGTCGCCGGTAACTTCTTTGATCTCCGTGTATCCGAACGCCAGCTTTTTATTTTTTTTCTCTCCTGCCAATGACTTACAGTCGAATGACCTGTGTGCCGCGCATCACCTTACACTTTCAATGCTTAATACTATGCCAGACTGCGATTCTGTAGGTTATTTTTTGTCATTCCTCCAGAGGAGCATGGAAGATCCTAAACGGAAATGAACTGGCCACGCTTCTGGGATGGTGGATTTGGACAATGTGGAGGAAACGAAACCCCACGAAGGATCGTAAGCGCAAATCCCTACGTCTTTCATGCAGCCTTTTTTCTTGCATGCGCTGGGTTTACCTCTAATTTGGCTTCGGGTCTGCTAATGATTCCTTTCCTACCAGAAACTGATAAGCAGGACTGTTAGGTTTAGTAATTGTCAACTGCAAATGAAAATTTAACCATCGGTCAAACCTTGCTGAATTCCTAGATGGAGGAGAAGGAGGCAGGGGGCCGAGATTCGAGAAGACTCCCTTCCCTGTTTGCGCCTCATTTACTCTTAGTAACTAATGTGATTAACCACTTGCATTCACCCTGAAGGCGGTCGGAATACAAACCTCGTTAAAGCGTACTTGTTGGTGTGTTGGTCTACAGACGTTTAAATGCCAGAAACGCTGTCGGATAGTGCGTGTCCTACAAAAAGCTATCAACGGGTATTCTTGGGGTTTTCCTCTATAGGGGAATCTCCTCCAGGCAAATACGACGAGATTTTCCCTGTGGCATACCCCCCTCATGGAACGAATTCTAACTGTTTGGTTCCAGCTGCTGCTGGAGTCTTCGTAAGCATGCCTTTGTACCTGATGCCGGGCACCCGCAGATGGATGGAGAAAAAATACTTTCCATCCTGCCGGGGGCTTATTCTCACTGCCTCCGTGTTCCTTATCTCATATCTTCTCAGTTTAGGAAATGGAACCCTTGAGAATGCATATCTAACTTCAGCTGTTCATTCCGGACCGTTTTTGCCGCTTCTTAATGCGCTCAGCGCGTAGCTCCATTTGGTTATTTTTTTGAGATTACTGTGCAGCCCAGATAGCCTTTCGAGTCGTTTTCTTCAATTTCCCTAGTCTCAAAGGTCTACATGATCTCAAGCACAGTCTCTTCAAAAATTCTGCGCTCAATCGCCCAGAAGGAAGGTTTCAATTTCGAGGAGACCCTAACTGGGTTCAAATGGATCGCCAACAAGGCTTACGATGTTATGACTGCCCAACCGGGCACGGAAGTGATCTTTGCCTTCGAAGAGGCCATTGGTATGTTTTTTTTCTGGTTCTGTCTCCAAAAGTGGCGTGGGCGCACGAGGGTTATTTGTGCGTGAATTCGTTTACAGTGAGGCTGACTTGCATAGCGTCTACTGAATTCTCTCATTCTTTACTCGCGTTACTCCGATGGGAAGACAATGCAAGGTGACCGGACTTAGTTGGGACGTGGTTTTTGACAAAGCTAGGCAACCCTTCTACACGTGACATACACGATCCGGTCCCCACGACTTGTACAAGACATTCGTCAGGAGTCCTTAAACCTCACATGTTAGAGAATGCCACAAAAGTGCAACATTTTGGCAGTTGACGGGGTAAAGTCTGTGTGACACCGGTCATCTTTACCTGTAATCCAATTTTCGCGCTGGCCGCCTGTGTCGCCCTTTATCGTCCCCACCGCGAATTAAGAACTAACAATATTCTTATTCTTGTTCCCCTTTCCTTTTCGTTCTCACATTCTTTTTCCTCTTCTAAATATTTTGTCTCGTTTATTCTTTTTGATATTTATGAAGTCTGTTCCATTGGACTCTACGCTGACCACAAATACCGGTGGTGCAGTGTTATAGCTCGACGGGTAGTTGGAAGAGAAGGAGAACAGGTTCGGGAGGCAGGCACTTTTTTTATCAGCATGCGAACATTTTTTTGAATCCGAAACTCGTCCAATTTATTTGGAGCCCTGAGTATGCTGGAGCAGTCTGGCCTTTCGCACAACAATCGTGAGGGGCCTTCCAGAACCTTCCTGTCTATGGCGTGTCGGCCGTTCATTGAGCGTTTCTCGTGAGGAAATCTCGAATGTTAGACCGACCTTACGCGTGAGCAGGGCACGAGGCCGCAGCCAACGCTGATTGGCTACTTGAGTTAACGCGTGCATGCCGCAGCCAGCTTAACTCGCGGTACCGCGCGTGGCTATTTGTTTACCTTAAGCCGTGCCTCCGCACAGGTTACGCTCTCCACAACACGCACACTACCAGTTAAAGGTCGTTGGTTATGAACAATTGACACGCATCCACCACTGATTTTTCCTATAAGAGCTACGAGCTTCCATGCTCTAGACTCTGGCTTTGTCTTTTGAAGTCGCTGGGTCCGCCGTATGAGCGCCGAGACTCACGCTCTCGAGGTAACATCGACAGGGATACTCTATGATACAGTTTATTGCCCACCTTATTTTTAAAATTTCGCACAAGCCCTGTAGTTTTCATGGCCCGAACTCAATTAGCGGATCACTGGCACGGAGATGGGATGAAACGGATATTTTTCCGATGATTTCCTAATGTCAGATCATACTTGTCACTCCTTACTGTTTTACTATCAATTTTAGCATAAAAGTGTATTGCTGGAAGGTTCAATTTAGCCGCATCGACTCCTTTTGCCCATGTGCTGTTTAGAGTGTTTTAACGTTTTCCTCGGCCTCGAAAGTTGGTTGACTGAACTATAACCTTGATTCACTTTCTGGTGTCTCAGGGTTTATGTGCGGAACTACTGTGCTGGATAAGGACGGCATCGGCGCTCTGGCTACTGTCTGTGAAATGACTTCTCACCTCTATGCTCAAAATATTACGCTGGTGCAGCAGCTCGAGAACATTTTTGACCTGTAAGTTCTCGTTTCATGACCTGGCTACCTCTTATTAACTGCGTGCACGTGAAGACGTTTAAATTCCACTTTTTAGTAAAGAACACTTTTTCAAACTCTTTTTGTGCCTCCGGACTGGGCCGACGCCATTCAACTAACATCTGTCAGTAATCCGACACGTGCACGGTGGAAAGGCAGTTTCGAGCCTACTGACAGGGGTCAGTCAGTCATGTTTTTTCTTTCACGCGGATAAGGTGTGGCGGGAGCCCCTAAGGTGTTCTTTAGTTCGTTCGTCTGGTTCGATTTTAGGCAGCCATCACGGGTGTGAGTCGTGAGCCGCCTTCTCAGCAGGAGCGGTGGTGTGAGACTAGCTGAGTGGGGAAAACACGTCATAACTGGCGATCATTGTTTCCTGAGGTTTGAACATACGCTTTCTAGTGGGCCCCAGAGACTGCATGTTAGCCAGGGAGCATTCTCAACACGTGCGTTTCTTCCTGGAGTCCTATTGACGCAGCTGATGACCGCACGCAACCAAGTGTTTCAGGACACTTTGAGAGGGGACCGATTCCGGGGTATTTTCGACTCTCCTCGATTCGAAGATATCAGTGCGAAAATCGCGGAAAATAAAGACACATCTCATTTGAGCCTGTTTGTTACACACTTGTTCTTGCCTCCCCCCGCAAGAAAACTTCTTAAACTCTCCACCTCTCACCGTTTATCTACACTTTTTTTCTGTCACGCCCTCACCAAAATGTAGTCCCTTTTTTAACTTGGCGAGTTTTGAGTGGACGTGCGATCAGCTACAGTCTTTAAAGTCCATACAGCTGGTATATGTAATAATCAAATAAGGGAGTTCCACAAAGCACTTTAGAAAATGCGATCGTTGGAATAAGAAATTTATTGGCCTAGGATTCTCACTCGGAGCCATCATTAGAGACGGCTGCAGATACGAATCTGTAATGACAGGCCAATCCAGCAATCGTATGCTCCTCTTTGGAGCTATTGGGATCATTATAGTGGTTTACTATGTGAAGGTCTATTGATGTTGCACAGACGGTCTCCTCACGGAGATCTGTAAGAGTATATAAATTTGGCTTAGTTTGGAAAACCGAAGAGTAAATAAAACGCTGCTTATGTTAAAAACTTTCAGGAATTTCGCGTTGTTGTTAGCATTGGAATAATCTCCTCCTTTACGTGCTTAAGTTTGGAAGGACCTGAATTTTCACCTACCAAATTTAAGAAATAAAATGTTTTTTTTCATCCTCTACCGCACTCTACTTAATTAGTCACCTTCCCAGCTCTGATTGATGTCTGTAACTAAGGTAATGTCTAACAATGAGCCCACATCCTATCTTGTACACGTTATCCGAGGATTACGCTCCCCGCTTTTCAGTGCTACCACATCATTTAATTAGTATCTTCCATTTAAATACAGGAATAATTCAAGTAAATTTAATGCATTTTCTTGCGCACCTTAAGCTGCTCAGAAGCAACCATCTTCCGTCCCCAAAATCATCACCACCTATGCACACCCATCTGTTCAATGCATTCGATTGGTAACTAATGCACAATGAGATGTCGACTGCAGGGTCTGGACGATTGTCTCTGCTACCGTTATAGCTTTTCCAGTGAGTTGAACCTTACCGGCAGAATGACAACTTCTGGCTTATTAGCCGTCGTCAGCCAGCCATACCCAACTCCAGATTGTTCGCCATCAGAGGATCGAACCGACGACCCGTTGAGCAGAAGTCCAACGCTCTCACCATTTAGCCATGGGCGCGTTGTTTTGCTTGTTTAGATCAGGAATATTGACTTGCATTCGTTGATGAACGCTCGCCGATCGCTAACGGAACTCACTCGTTCCGCTCTGCCTTGAGGTTCACTCTCGGGCCCCGCCAGCGGCCACACAGCGGCTGGTATCATAGGCCGATTCTCGATCTAAATAGGCAAGACAGCGATCCAGTGGCTCCGTGGATAGAGGTTTGGACTTCAAAACAGCAGGTCATGGTTTCGAGCTTCGGATTGGGCACCTGGGGTTGGCTATGACCGGCCATTCCAGTCTACCATGTGTTTGTCGGCAATGTTCATTTGTCTATGATAATAGCCACTATGCGGCTGCTGGTGGGGCCTGAAAGTGAGCCCAAGGGCAGAACGGGACGAGTCAGTTACTTTAGCAACCGGTGAGTTTTCACCAACGATTGTCAGTGAGTTTGGATTTGCTGACCTGTTCGGAGTTGCACGTTAGGGTTGTGAGGAGGGCGTGATTCGACCACCTGTCGATTCAGCGTGTCACACAACGCCAGCAAGGTACCGTCAATCGGAGTTAATTTACCTGCGTTGCTGGACCCAACATCGGGATGATGACAGCCTCATCCTCCTCCTCCTCCTCCCTCCTCCTCCTCCTCCTCCTCATCCTCCTCCTCATCCTCCTCCTCCTCCTCCTCCTCATCCTCATCCTCATCCTCATCCTCATCCTCACCATTACCACCACCAGCACCAGCACCACTACCACCACCACTACCACTACCACCACCACCACTATAATCATCATCATAATCATCATTATCATCATCATCGTCATCATCATCATCATCATCACCACCACCACCACCACCATCATCATCATCATCATCAGCGTCATCAGCATCATCACATTCACTGCTGCCCTCACCATTGTGAACGTCACCATCTTTAATTTTGACTAATATTCTTTGGCATCACCCTTTCCATGTTTGTGTTACAGAACAGGTTTCCCTGCTTCTCTTTGTACCTGTACATTTTCTTATGATTTCTGCGTCTGCTATGCATACCAAGCACAGTCTTTTGGTCTGATCACTAGAATCCACAGCTCTAGACTCATGGACGTGTGACCGTGCCAAGGGCTTAGTTTGCCACCTCGAGTAAATTGAATAATACCAAAGCGTGTTCGTTTTCCATGCGTAGCATCCGCAATCTCGTTTCGCAGGTGGATTCGAATATGATTGATAAGTGTCTCAGGTTTGTGTACTCTGAAAGTTTGGGCTTTCGAATGCTATAAAGGGGTAGGGATGAGAAAATGGAATAAGAACGTCCCCAATTCGCCTTTATTCGTCTATTCTAACGTAAATTGATCGTTGCTGGCTCTTTGGGCCCTTCTGGCCATAGCTGTTCAGACTGTCTGAACTCACTGAGTTGCAATCATTTTCTGGTGAGAGTACGTAGATTGCTAGTATAGTAAGCTGTCTGGAGCATTCTAATACCGTAACATAAGAACCGGAGTGAGTTGTGAGCCCAGAAAAGTGGGAATTGTCGAAAGGCATTTGTGTAAATCGTTCTTGTTGCCGTTGGGTCTATAGCCGGCAAAACCAGTTTTAATGCTAGCCACTACAAATAAATTACGTTATCGTTTGCTCCTTTCGTGGATTTTTTTAGTATTTATAATCGCATTTTCTGTACTAGTATTTTTGTAGGCCCCGTTGTTTGACCGCAGTTGTCAGTTGTGAGTCATTACGTCAGTGAACTTGATTGCTTATCATCACAATTTCCTCAGGAAACTCCTAACTGCTCTTGGGGTTGCATTCACCTTGAACCAACAGCGTTCCTCCTAACTCGTGTACAGTTGTGCCACCTTCCATACCCAGTCCCTCCGTGTCTTTATTCGCCTCCCAATCATATCGGTTTACACAACCCTCATTTTCCTACGTTCAAAGTTTTCTTGTTATGTGTGACTTTGTCAGAGGATAGTGGACAAGTAGTTCGGCGCTTTTCTCCCAGCCCATTAGAAAGTTTTGCCCTGTGGTCTTAAACTCTTTTTAAGAGCCATGCTTCTGATCTGATTACTTAATCATTTCCGACTGTTCTATGTTTATGCTCACTCTGTCATCTGACTGTTGACTTTGCTGTCGTGTCCTTTTTGCGCAGGTACGGGAAGCATGTGTCCAATAATGGGTACTATTTCTGTTACGAGCCGCCAAAAATTGGCAAAATGTTCGACCGCTTGCGAAAGATGCCGCAGACCGGCCATTACCCTGCCGCCTGTGGTCGCTTCAAGGTCACAGGGGTGCGTGACCTCACGGTCGATTACGACAGCTCCTATCCCGACAAGAAAGCCGTGAGTTTTCGTGCCGCCATTGGTCAAGAAGTTGCCCTGCTTCTTTCTTTAGACTACACTAATTATGCTGAATTTCCTTCTCCCACCCATAGCTTATCGCTAGTAGCAACCATCGAGTGACCGCTCCCTTTCCAAACAGTAACAGTCTACTGTTATACTTGTGGGACAATATTTTATTGACGCGTGCAGTAGGAATTCGGGGCGTGACCGAACATTCCGATATGCCTCCGGTGCGTGGGTGTAAAGATCTGGCAGCCACATTTGCTTGGCGTTGTCGAACTGGCCAATCGTCTTGCTTGCCCGGTTGGCACTGAAGCTGGTTCCTGCAGCTTCGTCTTTTCTCCTCAGATCACACACGTTAGGAGTTAGCTCTGTCGCCAAATACAGCCAGCTTGTGATATGCCGTCTGAACCCGTTTGTATTATCGCTACTGACTTTCAGTAGTCAAAACTTTTTTCCTGAAAACATTAACTTTCACGATTTGTGTATATTTTGTGAAGTCCTCCTCTTTTGATCTTCTAATATTGAAATCAGTTGCACTTTATCGGACCATAAACTCCATCAAACCATCTCTATATAAACCAAAACATTTGTTTCAACTCAAACCGAAGAAACAATGTGACATCCCGTATTTGACGGTTTGCTTTTAGACGTGGGACAGCGCATTTTCGCCTCAGTGCCTCCGCGAATGTTTACTGGTTTCGGTCCGGGAATGAAGAACGACAAAATACTTGGTTTTTGGAGTGAACCTAGGGTGACATCGACGTTCAGCTTGTGATATGCCGTCCGAACTAGTCCATATTATCGCTATTGACTTTCAGTAGTCAATAACCTGTTTCTTGAAAGCATTAACTTTTGTGTCTGCGATTCATGTGCTCCTTCTTCTGGACAGGCTGCCATACATTTTGGCGCTTAATAGCTCCGCTATAAATCCTGGAAAAGAACGAATCTCCCGTTTTTGTGAGGCAGTGGGGCGATCGCGTGGGGTGCTAATATTGTTTTATCACCGGAAGGATGTTCATTACGGGCGTTAACTGGCGTTGCTCGCGCTGATTATAATGCTGATGCTGATTATTTTTGGGCAATTTATAAACTTCAGCGGACTCATCGACAATAAATGGGCTTTCTTTCGCATTCTGCTGATAGATTTTTTTAACACTTGGTGACTGTGATGAGTTCTTAGTTTCCCGGTGGGCCACACTCAGTCAGGCCAACGTAGGCAAAACGATTGACTCGCTGATGCTCACTTGGAAGGCTCCCTGCTGAAGGAGCTAGATGGTTCTGGTGGTGGGTCGCCACCTGTCACCTGTAGTAAAGACGTGTAGGACATGACCTGATGTTGAGTACACTACCAAACGACATGATCTGCGCGTATTTAGCGTTAAAATTCAGAAATAGGACCGATCTTACCCTCTTTTACCCATTTTTTAACGGCAGCATCCATTGGAGCTCTGGGAAGAGTGCTTGGCTCTGCCGCTTACGACAAACAAGCCAAAGTCCGACCGTCGGTGTGCTTTTATACAAGATCAATTTCACCCGCTCTAGCCCTTTCGGGCCTTGTATTTTGCCTTAGAGGCAGCGTAATCGAGTGTTTTGGAAAAGTAGGCGAATGACTTCTGTCAGTCGATCGGCATTTAACAGAATTATCCCAAACTTTTATTATCAGCCCTATTGCTGTCATTATTATGAGGTGGTATTGTTTTCTGTACCAGTCTTCAGTAAACCCTGTTATCGTTTTTCAGCACCCAGAGGCTGGTTAAAAAACGGCCGTTTAAACAAAAAAATATTTATTAAGCGGGTTTCATAGACTCCTCAATTTATGTCTTTCCAACTAGACTTCGCATTTCCCGCAAGCTAATATTCCTTGTCTCGCCCAAAAACGGAGGAATAGAGAATTTGATGATTTATTTTCTAGGCGTGTTAAGAGTGCACGCAAACTTCTCCACTGCACAGTTTTCAGCCCGCGCGCGAGAAATGCTAGCGCTACATGACCTTGATTGTGTGAGGTGTATTAATCCTCGCATTATCTCGAATTTATCGAATCCCTCTCTTTTGATCTTCTTATATTAAAATCAGGTGCACTTTAATGTAACGCAAGTACCACCGCCAACCCATTTCTATGTAGACCGAAACATGTTTTTTTTTCAAATCACATTGGAAAAATTTTGACATCCGTTATCTGCTGGTTTCTTTGTTAGACGTGCGACAACGCATTTTTGCTTCACAGTGTCTCTGCGAATGTTAACTCGTCTCGGTGCTGGGTCTGTAGGACGACAAAATGGTTGATTTTTGGAGCGCACCTAGGGCGCCATCGATATTGCACCACCACCACCACCACCACCACCACCACCACCACCACCACCACCACCACCACCACCACCACCACCACCACCACCACCACCACCACCACCACCACCACCACCACCACCACCACCACCACCACCACCAAGGCTCCCCCGCCCAAACTCATTTGCCAGCATGACCCGCGCCTTATGCTGTACTTTTGAGGCAACTCTAATTGAAATCTCTTAGGTGGATAGACATGGATGCATTTGCAGCCAGCTTTTTTGAATCCTTAGTACTTAGACCACGTACAATGTATGCCGCCGGGAAGCCCTGCTTTCTGGAGCTCAGCGATTTGTATGGGCATCAATCTGCCCACTCTTTTTCTGATGGCAAAATTCCAAATTTGGATTTAAAAATGAAGTCATCTTCATGCTCTGCAGTATCGGTATTTCGTCCAAGCTCAATTCATATTCTGGACCTTGTGCAAAGCCGACCAGTTGGCAGAAGTCACTCCTACTGCCGAATCATTTACAGTTATGCGCCCTGCCTACTGGTTTATTTAAGTAAACAGTTAATACCTACATATTTTGGAAGTTCGATCGTTTAACCTGGAGCACTGGCTGTCACCTTTTTCCGCCCGCCCTGCATTAACTGGAATTTTCTACCGCTTATCGCGTACCTGTGTCATATAGGACAACTACTTTAGTCCTCGTTCCACACTACCCTTTGTGTACTAATTGCGCTTGTAAGTTCCTAATAATCGAGAATCGAATGATCAGTGTCTTCCGAGAGTTGCACTGCAAGTGCAAGGGCCAAGGTGTCATCTGTTCCTTTTGATTTAAGTTGCTTTGGTATTACCTACTCAAGATGCTTAATAAACTGTGTGTAGCAAAATGTCTGCGCTTTATTGAATTTTTGACTGAAAGACGTAATCGAGATTTTGAACGACTTAAGAGCACGAACTCTAAACTCCAGGGTTCAAACTGCGTTATGCTCACGTTTTTATAATCAGTGCTGTATACTTTGGCAAAATGAATCCAACTGGAGTAAAAATCTCAAGCCGAATTAATTGTTTCGTCTTGGCAATCACCTTTGTAACCTTAAGGTGTATCACTCACTCGATGGGGGTTCTTCAGCATTCAAAAACGCTTTGCTCCAACTGACAGAAAAATGGGACACTTAAAGATTTTGCCTCGAATAAACTATCGGATCCCATTCAAACTTTCATAAGTTTTTTTTCATTAAAGATTAATCTTCACTTCTTTTGCCTCTTCTATTTTCCCTTTTAGCGACTACCTGTTAGCGCCTCGAGCCAGATGATAACTTTCAGTTTTGACAATGGTGTAATCCTTACCCTTCGTACCAGCGGCACCGAGCCTAAGATAAAGTACTATTCAGAGCTTTGCGCCAAGCCGACTGACAAGTACGTATTTGTTTTACCACACCTTTCATTTGACATGCATTTACCTACGAAAAAGGTTTATTTAAAAAAGTTGGTGTTTTTTACGCAATAAGGTTTCTCGATGGCTTTGTTGTGATTATGCATCGCGGCAGGTCCTCTCTTTATCCCCTCTGCAATTTTGTATTACTTCATCAGGCAGTATGTTCTTGGCTTCCTACCCTGCTGTTTTCTGTATCGGTCGTAGGAACCTATTGAAATTACCCTGTTTCCTTATTCGTTATTCAAGTTATTTAATAAATCGAGGTAGTTTGAAAGTCGCAGCAAAATCCGTTCACGTCCGTAAGTTCTACCCTTTTCAAGCAATACGTATTTGTTTTTAAACGTAGCCATGGTGACCTAAATGCTGTATATTTAGATACATCGCTACTGTGTCTATTTAAGTACACAATATGGATACTCTATTGTTTTAGGCGTTCGGCCGCCGAGCTTGAAGCTGAATTGGCAGAACTCATTGCCATCATGGTTGAAGACTTTTACCAACCGAAGATCAACGGTTTTACGGCCAAATCCGATTGAGTTAGGCTTTCCAGCTTCATTTGCTAGTCATAGTGTTATTTACCTCCCATTCCTGCGTCTAGCGGCCCGTGATCTGTGGATATTTTCCTTTGTTGAAATACTTGAAAATTGAAATCGATTTCAGTTCAGGTTACAATAAATGCTCTTTTATTTCTATCCATGCTTACTTATTTCTCTGATTTCACGCGTCATCCATTCGTTATATGCCGTTTTGCTTTCAGTCTGCGAGCGAAGGATCAACACTGAAAATGTCTTGCTATGGTGGAAAAGCGCAGCTCCTATTAGTCGACCGACTGATATAAAACGATGTGGTTTCGGCAAAAACTTTGCTTTCTTTCGAACCCCAAGTTTTCACTGATGAGATTCGCTTATGCTCTGGAGGATAGGTTTAGCAGCATTTCGAAGTAACCGGTCTTGTTGGCACAATGAAGTTTGCTGGAACAATGGTTTGGGAGCTCTTCGAAACTCTGTTGCTTGCCATAAGTCTACCTGAGCTTACCTCCTTATTGATCATAAGGGTGATTTAGCACTATTCTAGGCTTAAAGCTGACAAAGTTGTGATAATCCTTTATTGCACCGATGTTTTATAGTTGAAAGAAGTGCAGGCATACCGAGGATAGACAATAACGGCACCGTACTTCTACACTTAAGCAATTATTAATGTTGCAGAATACAGTGTTTCGTAGACCAGGAACTGTTGACTGAAATAAATTGGATTCCATTAAAACGCTAAAAACTGTTAGCGCTTCTGACAAGACCATTCTTTTTTACAGATCCAACAGCGCACCCGGCGTTTTTGTTTTCACGAAGCATTGTTGGCAGGTCGACCTGCATTCCACATATGTAGCTGATAGTTCGTCACATCCGACGGGCCACCACGGTGCCGAAGGGGGCTTGGTGGTGACTGGCTTAGAGACCGGCAATGAAGTCTAATTGTACAGCATCCGAATTAATCTTCCTTTTGCACGTCCACCATGGTTCGAGTGGCAAGATGACGTCCCTGCGACTGGAGACGGGTCTGGATGGGGTGATTTCCGGGTCTGAGTTCGCGTCTACACGTGCCACACATGGCCCTGTGTTTGATCGCAAAACTCCTCGTAGAAGCTTTCATCGGTTACAGATTCGAGCGAGCAGCATAAAGTCGCCTGTGTGCGTCACGAATACTGATACAATTAAAGTGCCCCTGAACAGGCCGCGTGGTAGATGGGCTGAAACAACACGGGGGCCAGATCAGGGCATAGCATGCGTTACTCGGGTTGATCTCCGATAACAAATTCCGGACATGGGGGGTGGGAATGTGATGGCACTCCCTACGTGCAGGTTCAAGCAGCACCAGCCACTTTTGCCATTTACGACACTCCCACTCCGTGGGATCTGATTCAGTGGTGGCAGCGTGGTCAGGGGAGTCTCCGGCCGCGCCCGACCCCGTCTCCGATCTTCTTTACTCTGTCTTGACACCGGGCTCAGTTGGAGGAGGGGAAGCGTGTGCGGTAGCTGCAGCACAAGTCTGCTATCACTTAAAACCAATTCACGCGCCAGTCACCGTCACTACACCACCCTGCTGTGGAGCATACGGTGGATATCGTTAGAATACGACGGTCGAACTGGCATGTTACAGTAGAGTCACTGTATCGTTAGGCCCCAGTTCAGTGGTCGGTCACATCTGACCCAGATGCCCTTTTTTGCTGACGTCGACGCTAGAACTACCACTATCTCAGCTTCCTGCTCTTGTGGTTCACCTAAACTGTTTGTCTCACTCTGGACCACCAACCGATGCTGATTAAACAGTTAAGGATAATGACTGAATCCTGATAGACGGCGGTCTTGCTCAGTGCCTTTTATGTCCAGTGTTCTTATTCATGAACAGCTGACGACTACAGTAGCGGATAAATCACAGGAAGCTGCTCTTAACTTGTTCTTTCTCGTTGGTTGAACAGTTATGAGTTCCTCAGGGCGTATTTGTCACTGGCCCTCAGATTTGATTGTGCCCCGAAATCGTGCTGCTGTTTTGAAGTGCAGCTTGGCAACACGTCTTCTCCGATATTTATAACAGAAACAAGAAAGTACAGTAAAAACGAAGATTTGATCTGTAGACAGTGGGTTTGGTACTGATGGCCTCTGCGACAAGGCACGCTTACTAGTCAGTTGACCAAGTAGTGCCCATGTGAGGCCAGTACATGAGACAGAGTGAATGGTTTATTCACAACCCTCATCTCCCAACAAGACGCTTTTGCGATGACAAACTTTAACGAGCAACGCGCCAAAATCACCTTCTGTTTATTGTTAAGGAAAAAACCACAGAAACAGTTTCACTGCTACGGGAAGCCTACGGGAAGGAAACTAAGGTAGGCACTAGTGGGTCGCATGATTCAGAAACGACCAGATGACACTTGAAGAGAAAGCCAGTTGGAGTCGCCCCACAACGCCCAGAAGAGACCAACATACTCAAAAAGTGCGTGTTGTTATCATATTTGATAGTTGCAGAAAAGTCGACGAATTAGAAAAAATACAGTAGATTCCTTTTTTCATAAAATCGTGACATAAATTCTGAAATGTGTTTTCGATTCAACCAAATTATTTAGAAGACTAGTTGGCAAGTGTACGCGTGCATTTGATAAATTCTCATCCGGCCAGTACATTTAGATGGAAACGGAGTACAAGCTAAAACATATGATCGCTAATGTTTGTCTCATCATACCAGTGAGTGGTGTTAATATGGGAGGGGGGGTAGCGATAGGATACAACTGCTTAAGTGGCATTGAGCGTTTGGTGTAGTTTTTCACGCGGGGAGGGGGGAGAGCAGACGGCGTGGAGTGCATGTAATTAAGCCGTCGTTGGCCATGCTAAGCGCGGAGCTCGTAGCATGTTCTTGTGTGCACATAAGACCGGCTTTCTCAACCGGATGGCGGTGGCTTCTGCTGTTGCCAGCAGCCACTGACCCAGTGAAGTGGGGTAGTTTGGTGGTGCCTTATATCTCACACGGAAAGCTTCCTTAGGGTCCACACGGTGCCCGGAATCAACCATGTGTGCGACAATAGCACTGTTTATGCCTTTAACTTCGCCTTTCCTCAGCCATGCCGGGAGGTGTTCCCTTATTCTTTTGGATAGGTGCCGACTCGTGCAACCAATATAACCTGCTCCACAGGTGCAGGTGGTCTGAGCCGGCAACCTATCCTTGCCTTCTCCGTGTAAAACTGGGTTGGTTGAGAGTAATATCCGAATTCTCGTCGCTTGGAAGGTTCATGCGACGGCTTGATCAAGGCATCTTTTCAGGAGTTCACTTGGCTCATCCCCTTGCAATGGGATTTTGCGAAATAGGGTTTTCTGTTCTGCCGTAAGTGTTATGGGTTTTTCTGGTATTGCGATAATATTCTTTGTAATAAATCTATCCGGATAGTCGTTTTCGTGAAGTAGGTTCTGGACCTTTTGGAGCTCCTCTTCAATACAGTCCGCCGAACAAATTTTTCTAGCCCGTTGCACCAAACAATGGACTAGATTGCGTTTCTGTTGGATGGGTACGAATCTGCCGAAGTTCGTATATTGTCCAGACCGGGTTTTCTTTCGATGAACGCTCCTTCGGACACTATCTTCAGATCTTCGGCTAAGGAGAACGTCCAAGGAAGGGAGCGAACCTCCCGGTTCTACCTCCAACGTGAACTTGATGGATGGATGTGCTTGCTTACTAGCATTTAAGAATGCATCCAAATTGATTTCTGCTTTGGCAATCACAAAGACGTCAACGTAGTGACCGTAGGGTTTTAGTTTTTTGATCTGATCGCTTAGCTGGAGTTCTCCAGGTTGCCCATGAAGACATCGGCTAAGACAGGTCCAAGGGGCAACGCTATATATTTGTCTGTATAGTTTATTGTCAAAAAGGAACTGCACGTTTAACGTGTATCTTAGTAATTGTTCCCTTAGTGCATTCATCGATATTCCTATTTCTTGTTGATTTGTCAGTAGGAATTTGCAGATAGAATCCACTGTCTCAGTGACCGGCACGTTTGTAAAAAGCTATGAGACTTCTAAAGAGAGCATCATCATGCCGTTTATGTCTTTGCCATCGTTATGAAATTCGAACGTATCCCGATAGATACTTGGTGCCAGCTGATGCTGTGAGAGCTCGAGTTTCTCCGCCAATCATTTTGCTATTGTATGATACGGCGAGTTGCGCATGTCAAAAATTGAGCGAACTGGCAGGCCCTCCTTGTGGATCTTCCGTAGACCATACAACCGAGGGATGTGTGTGCCTACTGATCGGAGACGTTCGAGGTCACGGTCGTCTATGACACCCTCTGCGTGGATTCTTTTTAAGCAGTCGGTCTCCTGTGCCTTTTAATTCATCCGTGCTATCCTTTTCTTTCTCCAATTTGTTGAATTTTTTTCTGGTCTGACAAGATGGGCTGCATCTTCTTTAGGTAGTCGGATCTGTTCATTAGAACTGCGCCTGTTCCTATGTCCGGTCTAGTTACCAATATATCTTTGTTCTCTCGAATATGATCACAGGACCAGGAAAACTCACAACTGCAGAGAATAAGGGGGATGCGCCAAGTGAACTCCTGAAAAGACGCCTTGACCAAGCCGTCGAACGAACCTTCCCAGCGGCGAGAATTCGGATATTACTCTCAATCAACCCATTTTTACACGGAGAAGGTAAGGATAGGTTGCCGGCTCAGACCACCTCCATGTGCATCTACTCATTCACTTGCTCCTGTGGAGCAGGTTATATTGGTCGCACAGGTCGGCGCCTATCCAAAAGAATAAGGGAACAACTCCCGGCATGGCTGAGAAAAGGCGAAGTGAAAGGCATAAACAGTGCTATTGTCGCACACATGGTTGATTCCGGGCACCGTGTGGACCCTAAGGAAGCTTTCCGTGTGAGATATAAGGCACCACCAAACTACCCCACTTCACTGGGTCAGTGGCTGCTGGCAACAGCAGAAGCCACCGCCATCCGGTTGAGAAAGCCGGTCTTATGTGCACACAAGAACATGCTACGAGCTCCGCGCTTAGCATGGCCAACGACGGCTTAATTACATGCACTCCACGCCGTCTGCTCTCCCCCCTCCCCGCGTGAAAGACTCCACCAAACGCTCAATGCCACTTATCCAGTTGTATCCTATCGCCACCCCCTCCCCTATTAACACCACTGACAGATATGCTGAGACAAACATTACCGATCATATGTTTTAACTTGTACTCCGTTCCCATATAAATGTGAGAATTTATCGAAAGCCAACTAGTCGTCTGAATCCTTTGATGGGAATTTTCGCAAATCAAACAAACTACTTAAGTAGGGGTTGTGATACTGATATTTAAGTCACAGTAGAGTGCCGGTTTTTGAACGAGATTCTTTGTGACCAACTCCGAAAGTTATAATCTGTAAAAACTGGCTAGTTAAGTAATTTGTAATTTTCCCACTGATCTTCACTTTCCTTATATATTCAACTATATTTTGTCGATAACGTACACAAACATCTTTTTTATACTCGTTCGGTAGCAAATTGCTTCGTTTTCAAATCATATACTTTAAGAAAGGGTATTTTTCGGTTAAAAAGTTTCTAAATTCGAGATTTTTGAAGACCTTGAAATTTCCATTCACAATACATCGTAGCGTCACATTATTTATGTTGCCTATAATGTATACAACATGTTCCACATCTTTTGCAAATATTTTGAGAAATTTGTGATTGCTTCCTCGTAGCGTTGAGAAGTGCGCAATTTTCCTTACACCGAATTTATACAGCATGCAGGCTGAAAACAATAAATGTAAGTGTTACTGGCGGTAGGGTTCAAAATTCTTCAGCAATTTAGAAAGTTTTTCAAAACCGAAAGTTATCATTACTTCCAGTATAAAATAGGAAGACAACGCAATTTCATACCAAAAAGCTATAAGAAAGAATATTTCTGTGCATGTTTTTCTATGAAAACATATTTGTATATATTAGGAAGTTAAAAATCAGGGACAAAATTACATGTTAATTAAGTAGCCATTATTACAGGGTATACTTTTTTTGCAGGCGGCCAGAAATAAGCTTGTTCAAAAGCTGGCATCCTAGGGGAACTGAAAAATTGTGGGATTGTGCTGCAAGATAATCACTATAAAAAACTTACTTAAGTAATTTGTTCGATTCGAAAACGCATTTCAGAATTTTGATCGAAATTTCTTGAGATAGGGAATCAAATGTAATGTTGCAAAACTTGACAACAGGAATGTTCTAAAATGTAAATATCTCAATTTGTTTTAATAGCAGTCACTTTTGAAACATTCAATCGGAAAAAGTTGCCACACTATATTTTTTTCCTATATTACTAACTCAATTCATAAACTTAGAATCTTTGGCTTCACAGCGCGTCATTCAAACCGAATAGGTTCCACTACCCTCTCCACGTTGCTGGAAAGCATGAAAACCTGATATAACAGAATGTACGGCAGTCTAGCAACAAAGGAATTTTGGCATTGTGCAAGTAGCACTCGTGGATATGCTGCATCTTTAGGCTGGCGGTCGGAGGTTCGTTGTCGAACTGAGCCTTATTTTCAGCCCTACGTCAACAGTTGAATTGCATGACCTGCCATCCCTCACCATATCAAGTACAGTGTCTAGTTAAAAAAAACGGTTGGGCCTCGCTCTGAACCGAACGAAAAATGACCGAATTCCTGACGAAATTTATGAAAATGAATGTTCCTGCGGTTCACCAAGGTCTGGAGCACATTCCGTATAAAAACAAACAACCAATTCGTTCGTCTCGTCAATGGTTATTGTTGCCGTTTTTGGCATTTTCAACTCCATTAACTGTCTTCTGTTGCCTGTCTTCATTTTTATCAGCTACTCAGATTTCAGTGTTCAGCTAGACACTGGCAGCTGACTGAGTGCACGAAGTGAACTGTTTCCTATCACGCAAGTTACAATGGGTGCGAATTCGTAGTTGACCAAGGTTAATAGCAAGGGCAGTAAATCGGCATCTGGTGCGTGCACTGAGTTCGTTTCGGAGACCCGTTGGTCATACGGGTCGATAAGTGGTGAGGCTCGTAAAATATCGGACAATTTAAAAAAATTCCGATTACCCCTCATGACTGTTCCACACGAAACTAAATAAACGACCTTGAGACCAAGAAAAAAACTCAGCTATTTTTGATGTGTCGGTTAATTTAGTATAAATGCATCGTATTTGTTGAGGAGCGTAAATGTCGGAAATGAGAACAGAGTATCTTTGTGGGTTAACATAAGTTGCAACCGGTATAAATAGAAGAATTGTGTGCACTAAATTCAACCTGGGTAGAGCATAAATCTTCGAAAAACCATCTTTGCTGATCGGCTGCCTGAATGTTCTCCAGGAGGATGAGGAGTATGCAGCTTGATAGCCCGTCGACTGGTCAGTGTCGGACACCAGTGTGTTGAGTGTAAAAAAAGTTGTTTTAACATACCTAGTTTTTTGTTATAGGATCTGCTTCATTTAACTTATATAACAGAATATTTAATTGACATACCTAGATAGGAAGATTGGAAGAATAGAGGCTATGGTGCTGTGGCCTGACAAGAGGCCGAACATTCACCAAAATTGTGAATAGGTTAAACATTTCCCTTAATACCTCGCAATATCTGTGGATCTTGTTGTATATATTAAAGGCACAATTAATTATTTTACACATATGATGTATTATGAATGAACATTTCCCAGTCTTAAAAATCTTATAATAAGAAACTTTTACAACCAAAAGCTACCCTTTCTTAAAGTATATAATTTGAAGAAGACGCGATTTTCTACCAAACGAGTATAAGAAAGAACATTTTTGTGCATGTTTTCTACACAATATATTTTTAAATTTATAAGGACAGTGAACATCAATCAGAAAAAAATACATAGTACTTAAGTCACCATTTTTACAGAGTATACCTTTTGCAGGTGGTCAGAGGGACTGTCGTTCAAAAGCAGGGTGTATGTGGCAGGAATGGAGGATAATGACCTGAATTGTGGCGATCGGGTACCGGCTGCTTCATCATCGCAACGCATCTACCCACACAGTGTTTAGAATAAACTATTTTTTGTCGATAAATGGTTTGAAAATGCTTTTTTCACAGCCTACGACCCGCTAAAACTAACTCCCTGCGACTTCCTCTTATTCCCAAGAATAAAAACCCCCAAAGTGGATGCCTATTCATAGGTTAAGGACAAATCGCTGTTCAAAAGGATATTAAAAAAATATTTTGAATGGTTGAAAATCCATTGGGATAGGTGTATGTTATCTAATAGACGGTAGTTTAATAGTGATTTATTTTTCTAAAAAAATTAAATTAATAATTTTTGCTTGTTTGAGTACTCCCTCGTAGTCGAACTTGATGCGATACTTGCTTGGTCGCTTGCATACGAATCTTCAGTAGCCGCCAGTACCTGGCCATTTGCAGTTCATCATGCTATCGCTGGAATCAGCCTGCACTCATGCCACAAAACAGGTGTGGTCCAAGTGAACTTCGTGGTGAGGCAACGATCCAGGGCTTGCAACACCTGCTTTTATGGCACACACATAAACACACACGAAATGGGTGTGCAGGTTTCGGTCGAGGGAGAGTTTGTCTCCGGGTGCAACAATTGCGTCCTTTGCCCTGCAGCGCCCTGCTTTTGGGGATTCGAAAGAGTCAGGGGCGTGCTATGACTCTATTCAGCGAATAAAAGGATCCTTATCTCCCGTTTACACGGGGCTGAGACTTGTGCAATTAATTTCCCTCCCGCCCCGGGGGGTAATTGTGCATCACTCTGCGACCGTGGGAAACTTGCCTATCAAAAGTACACAGGGATGGATTGTGAAAGCTTAGTAGACAGCTCGAAATCCTAGAATTTGGTGTTTCAATTGACTTAACACAACGAAGACACCAATAAATATTAGCTCATATAAATAGGTTATTATCGACACCAGTAATGTTAAAGGACAGCTCGTTTTTATCATTATTCTCAGGTAACTAAAGTCCACAGATTGCTTGGGGCCACACGCTGCTTAAGTGGTTACAGTAGGTGTACAATCTTATGAAACGTTAAGCGACATTATGAACAGTGTTTTCGGCTCGATAAGATTACGTAAACAGGAAAGTTCTACTAAGTAACATGCAGCATAATCCCTAGATATTTCAGTCACGTCTGCATGCCAGATTTTGAACGAGCTCCTTTTAGACTGCATACGAAACCTATACTCTATACAAATGACCACTTGTGTAGTAAGCATTTTTCTTATTTATTTTCAATTTCTTTATAAATTGCAGTACATTTTATAGAAAAATTCAGGAACATCTTCCTTCTTAGGTTAATTTTGCAGTAAATTAGATCTTTCTCAAATTTTATACTCAAACATGACATCTTTTGGTTTATAACCTGTGTAGAACCCGACCTGCCGTAACGCTTGCACTTAGAGTTTAGAACCTTCATTCTGTACAAATTCCGTGTAAGGAATTTTATACCTTACGCTTTTAGGAAGACTTCATATATTGCTTAGGAAATTTTCCAATAAAGATGTAACATATTGTATACTTTAAAAGCAGAATTAATAAGTGACCAGACGGGACGTTTTATGAAGGAACATTTCGTAGGTTTTAAAAATCACAGATTTCGATGCTTTTAAAAAATGGAAGATATCACTTCTTCAAGTATAAAATTTGAACAAGACGTTATTTGAGTCAAAGAAATAATATTTTCGTGCATAATTTCTATAATTTATGTGTGAATTTATCAATTAGCCCAAACCCATACTACATATTTACCCCTTTTTTGACCGTGTGCAGTTGTGGCAGACGTTCGGAATAAAACTCGTTCAAACACCGGGACCTTACAAATCATAATTAATTAACCTGTTCGAAAGGAAATCACATTTCAGAATTCCGCTTGACATTTTAATGAGATGGGATGTCTACTGTATTCATGCAAGTGAAGTTTTCACAGCTGCCTGAAGGCATTTAGCAATTGTGATATTGACCAGTGCGTGAAGTAATATGGTGTTGTGTCCGATCGCTAGTGTTGAACGCCCAGTCGCCTTGAGGTTATCCACCTTTATCTCAAACATCTCGAAGGTATGGTAGTGGCCAACTCGAAGATTCGCAAATCTGAATTTGGAAAAGACCTAGTTATTGGGCAGCGTCTACTGAGGCTAGATAGTGTACAAGCTACCGAGCAGGCAGACCGCAATCCATCTCTTCAGCCGAGTGCCAGCCAAGGCGCAAAGTGCACGCGTGTGCCTGCACTTTGCCCGCTTGCAACCAATCGTCAGAGGGCACCACACCAGGGCCAAGTCATACGCGGCCCATTACATTGACTTGCAGCAGCCAGCTTCAGCCGGCATGTCTGAGTGACCACGTTAGCGAAGACGCGCTGAACCCCTAGCTCTAACCTCGAAAATGCGCATTCAAACAAACCCAACCGTCCTTCCTTTTTGTGGAGTACGGCCCACTGCGTGGACACGAGACCCTTGAAATGGTTTAAAAATCCCTATAAAATTAGGTGGTAGCACAGACTCCCTTCATGAGACATCACTTAAGACGCTTAGCCCACGCTATGACCTCACCCGTGGCCACAACTATATAAGAAAACAACTTGCGGTTCTGGGCACAAGAACGCTCACATTCTGACGTCCGTGATCATCTCCTGCTAACTGGCACACGGCCTGGTGACTGTTGGGGTTTGTGTAATGCTGCGCTCTCAGCGGCTGTGGAGTTCGGTTCCGTGGCAATCAGCGTTGCAACCTAACCTAGGGAATATGAGTGAGTACCCAAAAAACGAGAAGCATTTTCTTTAGCGAAGTACGTAAACCTAAACCTAATACCGTAAACCTAAACCTAATACTTACTCTAAACCCTAACCTAAACCCTAAATTGAACCCTGAATTTCCTTAAAGCTAACCTTATCCCCAACCTAAAAGCAAACCCTAAAGCTAACCCAACTATATCTTCCCTAGAATTGAGTGTAATTTACCTGTATTACGACCGGTTGCTATTCTCATGTACAGATTAAAAGTCCTGTAAGTCATACTTATTAAATATCAAACAAATGTTTGAAAAATTGAAAAACCTGTTGGGACAAGTGCGTATCATCTACTGGACAATATTTTGAAAAAAACTTGATGTTTACGGGGTGCTATTTTAAAAAATAATACGGAATTTTGGCAGATTTGAATAATTCAATTGACCGAATTGTTAAACAATCATCGGTTAAAATCCTTTACTAATTATTTGTGCCTGATAGTCACTCGGTGGATTCTAGATTGATTGCTTAGGAAATCCTGCTTGAGCAGTCATCTTACTGCATCAGAGTTGGTGGATTCTATACGTTGCAGTAGGCTGGGCGGGTAACTTGCCCATATTGGTATTAAACTCATGACTCCCAGTGGGGGCCTCGTAGTTCAGTTTGCTAGAGTGTTGACTGTACTAAAACTCTCCCCTTGCTGGCGGGGGTTCGTATCCCACCGAGTTTTTCACAGTTGGGTCAGTTGAATTATTTTAACTAAATTAATAATTAATTACCGTTTCTCGGGTGTCCCTTCGTATTTTATTAAAGCCTAATAAAAAATACACCAGTTTAATACATTCCAACGCATAATAGCTACAAATCAGAAATCCCCTTTCGAGGATTTTCTGGGGCGCAGTCAGGTACATTCGAGAGGGTCGAAATGTTCCCCAGTTCTCCGCATACAGCTTCATGCATAAACATTGTTAGCGAATATGCGTTTTTTCCTTTGAAAATGTTGAAAAAGCACTGAGTAAAGTCCTCGGTATGGATATGATTAGGCTCAATTTCTTTTTTTGCGATGAAACTCGATTCGAATACAGTAAACTGCAGCAGAATAAATTTATACTTACGACGCATACGAACATAATTAGGAGTATTTTTGTAAATATGTCCCACTATGAAGACAGATAATACTAAAAACAGTTTATCCGAACGCCTACCGGATGTCAGTATCTGAGTGGGATTGGCTGCTCTGACCAGCGGAACTGGTTATTTTCAGGGATTTGGATGCCAACTAGTTGTCGGTAAAGAGTCAGAAATTTGCGTCGTTATGAAATTATTTTTACGCTTTTGCCAAACGCTTGATATAAGCAGCTTCCACAAGGATATCAAGCAGTCCAGTGACACAATACGACAGCTAACGTCAACTACGTCTAGCCAACATGTCAAGATTCGAATTGTGGCTCCTAAAGGGGAAACGGGGCACGAATTCAAAGGCCGATAAACCAGGCATTGAGGCCCGTAATGGCAACTATTTCACAGCCTCACACCATTTCCAGTAGCATGCCGGGCTCTGAGCTCGGAAGGTAGATGGCGGTAGTAAATTCCTCACTGGGACTTTAGTTTGACCGGCTGTCAAATGAGAGCAAAAGAAGAAGCACGATACCATTCCCAATCAACAAGTACTATTGATTTTTCCTACTTCTGGCATCGAGAAGTAGGGATCGGTTATTTAACCCCTCAACAGGAAATGAGAATAATAACACCCCGAACCCATTATACAGGTGGCATGACGCTAAATTTCAGGACGTTTACCTACTCCCCGTGTATAAACCCCAATGAAATCCCTAACTCAAATATTATCCGTAACCCTACTTCTAATTCTAACCATACCCTTCACCCTAACCTTAACACAGACTTCAATTTCCCTAGAATTTGACGCATGACTTCCTGGATTTTGAAGCGTGCCTAATTCCGTCTCCGGGGTGGGTGTGGGGGTGAAGGGGAGGCATGAAAACGATTCCCAAACGCTGAAACATAAGAGGAGGTAGTAGGAGACAACCCAACTCTTCGGTCCTCGGATGAAAATGTGCGCGCATTTCAGTTCCAGTTCCCGAGCGACTAGTGCTGTCCTCCGTTCTAGCCGGTTGCTCCTAGGATTGGACTCACCCGAGCAGCCCGGAGGGTATGGCGAGGGGGATTGGGACGGGGGTTATTGTTGTTTGTTTGAGTTTTACGACCGCGTATTTTGCGATCTGCGAGCCGCGGTCGGATGCAGAAGACTTGATAACCAGCATTTGTTTAGGGCACCTTTTTTGGCCTCTTCCTCCTCGAGGAGGCAAGCAGTGCTATCCCTAAATAGGACTGCTCGGACATCCCAGACAGCTGCCGAACTCCACCATGGGTCACGGATTTGTTTTAGTGGGAGAACGACCCGAGTTGTCTAGCGCCGCCTACGGGCTAGCTGTCGTCGCCCCCACCGTAGGACTTTTTGAAGGGGGAGGTGGGAAGTTCGGGAGTCAGACATACTGGGGTGGAGGCACAACACAACACCGGGAGACCCTCACCTGGGATTAGCCTGCCGGTCGTGACGGTTGCCCGTGTGGCCGCTGGAAGAACCCAACTTCGAGGAGCCCTGTTCTCTTTATTAAATTTGCCTGAAC
>WEDG01000881.1:0-36312 GCA_017591395.1 Schistocephalus solidus | reverse complement strand
CCCGTGTTACGTATTGCTTCACTTGGGTATGCTCCTCGATAACTGGGGAAAGCAAGCCCAACGAAATGCCATGTCCCAGTGTCCATTCCCATGTCCACTCCCCACCTCCAAGATCCACCTGCACCCATGCCTGGCTCAGCATCCCACCATCCGCCTGCCCCACAGCCCCATTGTTACCCATCCCGTCCATCTTCATTCAAAAACACTTTACCCATCCCATTGCCTAGGAGTGGTCTTTTGAAGGCTGCGACATTATAGCAGATAGTAAAAACGTCTGAATGCGTGCCCCAATATTCTGTCGCTGCTTAGGTTCAAGACTGTCTGAAATTTGAACAAAAGACCGAAACGATCTCTTTACCGCAAAGGCGTTTTGTCCGAAGCAGTCCTCACAGGCCTCCAGGGTATGTGCTGCTCAACCGATCGTAAGATATTGTGGGCGTAGAAAAATGCCGCAGACCTAAGACTGGCAAGGCAGTGGGGGCTCTGGCTCTGCGCCGGTTGGCAATTTGGTCTTTTTGGTTGTCTCTTGGAGGGTGGCCGTAGGTTGGTTCTATATTCGTACAACATACTCCGCACTACAAACGATAACCACAGAGTCTGTAACATTAGCTGAGAGCACTGCCCTCCTGGGTCAACGAGTACAAAGTCTAGCATTAGCTCACGATGAGCGTGGCGATCGCGAGGAAGTTCTCGCTGAGTTCATACGGGTAGATATCCGGGCCACAACAGACCGAGGCAGCTGACTTTTCGTTATTCCAGAAAGTGATTTGCTCTATCTCGCAGGCAGGAAGGGTATTTAGTCTCTCGTAGTAATTGGCTGTATGCACGAATGTTGTTCGGTTAGTCTTTGAAAAAAAGACGTTAAGGCATGCCCTATAGTCTCCTCTATTAATTTCAATGCTTAACTGAGGGTGAGAACTTGGGCCACATTGGTTGTTTTGTGGTAGGCATCCTTACGAGCTAAGGTTGTGTACAAATATACAGAGTTTTCATAGAGAATTTTTATTACTATGCCCTCGTAAGATTATGGGTTCCAGCTGGAACCTGAAATGTAAGGTGAATAAATTTATTCTTCCAGCCATCATGACTACTTCCTCATAACGAACGGTTTCTGGTTTAAAGAAATAATTAAGTGAGGCACCTTATGTTTATGTTTTTCGAATTGGTCTTGTCAACTGCAAAGCTGAGTGATCTTGTCACGCAAATAAGTACTCTGCTGATCCTTAGCGCTGTTTGACAGCGGTTCTCTGGTTTGCACCTTGAATTGGATCTATAAAAACCATCACACCACCTTTTTAATAGACCTGTTCAGTAAAGTTTAAGGTACAAATTGCCGATATTTAATTATCCGTCCGACGTTTTGTGGTTTTATTCAAACTGCAGTGCCGAGCGTGGGGTACCCCTTTGTCCAGAAACATTCAAGACTGGAACTGCCACTTCAGGCACACGCCATGTTACAGAAAATCGGGGATTTTAACGCGAGCAGGCTCATCCGAGACCAATCAGCGTTTGCGACGTGAAGACACTTCCAACGCGAGTGTGTGTTTCTGTGACTATGAGCAGGTTGTGGTGAAATTTGAGACAGTTTTGTTGCAGCTTTTCTAAGTGCAACCAACTAGAAAGTAATCGTACGTTTAAGCTTCGGATTTCATTCATTTTTCATCCTGTCATATAAACACCTACATTTACGATTTATTCGCAATTTGAGCTCTCTGTACTTCAAAGAGTTCGTTCCCTTAGTAAATAAATAGATCATTATTAAACCCTAACGTAAGGGTTGGATGTTTAGAGTGAAATGTCCTTATGTAAGATCTCCTATGGATTTTTTACTGATTTTAGTTGCGTCGAATACTTCAGTTCCCTCGTAAAAATTCTCAGCATTTTCTCACGGAAGGTTATTTACACCACCAAGAAACCCAGCAACCAAGCTCGTGTTTTTGGTTTTACTCGACGATGGATAAGTGTCCGATTTGTGAATTCTTCATGCCAGAACAACCAGCCTTTTACACCCATTTCGAAGCTATAGGATTCTACCGAAGTCTGTGAGGGTGAAACCGGTAATTAAACCATCCCAGGGCGTTCAAGCCACTATCCACTATGGCTATCAAATTTTTGGAACCCTTGTAACAGATGTGCACTTTGGAATTTGGAAAGCAGAAAGAATAACACATGCAATTTTCCAAGGACCATATGCACCTTATATTACCCACTGTAATGTCCCACCCGTAAAACTCTTATTATCACCGCTCCCGTATTACAAGAGCCTGAGGTTTCTGGCTTTCTGGGTGCTGTAGATAACCAACCGTTACCTACCTTCCTATGTATGCTTGATTAGGCGATACTAGCACTAAATGTACGTAACGGGAGGTTCCCATTTGCTCACCTGAGCTAAGAGGGCTCTTATTTTTTAAAAAACTGCTCTTGTTCAATCTTTTGCTAAATGAAACAACGGGGACGGTGCTGCCACCATGGTGCCATTGGGGCAACTATGCAGCTGCACTCGCAAGCACCCTAGACACAAACCACGTTTCAAAAAGCACAGCCCTGAGTGGCTGACACGTGAAGTGCCGATTGTGACTCAAACTTCTAAAACCGGCGTCACAAGCCACCCAATAGTTAGGCGGCATACTGCTGGGTGACGTTTTCTAGTTCTGCATTCGTGGATGAACGCTCATCGATTGTTAGCGGAACACTTGCGTCCCGATCAGCCCTGGGGCTCATTCTCGAGCGCCGCCGGCAGCTGCATAGCAGCTAGTAGGAGAAACGGCAGAGTAACTGCGCTAACTATGCGGCTGCTGGCGGGCCTCAAGAATGAGCCCGAAGGCAGAACGGCACGTTGTGTTACGCTAACAATCGGTGAGCGTTCATCCACGAATGCAGAACTAGTACACTTCACCTAGCAGTATGCCTTACAACGAATGCAGTCAATATTCTCGATCTTAACCGACAAGACAGCGAGCCTGTGGCTCAGTAGTTAGAAATTTTATCTTCTGATCAGCACGTCGTGGGTTCGAACCTTAGGTGGTGAACCATTTGGGGTTGGGTGTGGCTGGTTGATGACAGCTAATGATCTAGAAATGGTCATTACAGGCTCCCGAAACGACTGTTGAGTGTTCATCAACCAATGTGAGTGTTCTCTGACGTAAACTTGTGCCCAGTGTCCACTGTGTGCATGGCCACATTGAATCGAAGATCTCATATCCCCATCACCAGCTGATGCTCCATTTTACGGTTTGAGGCACATTTCCCGGTCTGGCCACAAGTAACGGCATAACGACTGGCACTCAAGTGTTTTCAGACAGCACTTTTTCCATCGAGGTAACAAACCCTGGTCTGTATATGCGAGGCAGTTATGTTTGGTATGTTATTTGTATCTGAAGGTTGGGTAGGTATGCCGGTTTAGGTCAACCTTTGAACTACGTTCGTAGAATACCAAATTATCCCCCCTCTCCCCCTCTCACGTCTAATCGAATGTTTCTGTTTACGCAGGCATCGAGAAGAAGCGTGTTCGAATGCTCCATGGATGAAGCAACTATGTGGTGAGTCTGAAGACTTTACCTACTCGTTCATGCACTACCTGTGTATCATTGAGAAACCGACAAGCTAGTCCTTTCACTTTTCGGTAGACTAGATCAACGTCAAGACGCTGAATGCCTCTATTTTCTTCATTGCATTCCTCTAGCCGTCAAATACCGATGTCTGAAACCAACGCATTCGCATCTAACCCACAAAGAAATCACGTGCTCCTATTGCTCCAGCATTCCATCAATCCCCATTTCTTATATATGCATACTGTCCGCATGCTTGGAACTTTGTGATTTAAATCATAACCATACCACAACAAACTGATTCCCCTCTCCTACCAGAATGTGTGCTTTGATAAAATCTTCCTTACCATCATAATATATATGTGATTGCAGAATACGCGTATTGGCATTCTCACATCAAAATGGACAGCGGGACTAAGTGGTACTCGCAGCCGCAGGTTATTCATAGCCTGAGAGACTAGGAAAATGGGGAGTTCAACTGAATGTAGTTGTGGGTTTAACTATGCACGGCCACTTGAACCGCATGCGCATATGTGTGGGGCATTAGGAACACTGAAACCATGGACAAACCGGTGACCTTGAAATAATTTCCATGGTCAGTAAAACAACCAGCGTTGACGAAGACAGCAGGCTGATTTCAAAGCATTGACCTATCAATAATAATTTTGTTTTGATGAATTGAGAGTGCTGAGAAAGAGAGGGTCTATTCCGCAACCATTTTACATTGAGCCCGTCCCCAGCTAACGTTACTATGATTCGCTGGGCCTCGCACTCATGTACATCGAATTCAGCCTGTTACCCGATCGGGACTTGGTTTTGCTCGCTCAGTAACCAGTAGTAGAAGCAGCGGCAGTATTATTAACAGAAGTAGTAGTATTGATAGTAGTAGTGGTAGTATTATTAGTAGTTGTAATATTAATGTTAGTTGTAGTAGTAGTATTAGTAGTAGTAGTAGTAGTAGTAGTAGTAGTAGTAGTAGTAGTACTCGTAGTAGTAGTAGTAGTAGTAGTAGTAGTAGTAGTAGTAGTAGTAGTAATAGTAGTAGTAGTAGTAGTAGTAGTAGTAGTAGTAGTAGTAGTAGTAGTAGTAGTAGTAGTAGTAGTAGTAGTAGTAGTAGTAGTAGTAGTAGTAGTAGGGACTATCCGGGTGTAAACTCAGCCTTGGAAGTTGTTCAATCAAAGCGAAAGGTTTATTCCGCGCTCAGTTACATTTCGACCGTTTCCAACTAACTTTACTACGATTCACTGGGGTTCGCGCCAGTGTGCACCGGACCCAGCGCGTTACCGGACCGGGATTGATTTTGCTTGCTCATTAACCAAATTGATATCCTTATCGATGCGTGCATGTGCTCAAGGAATTGGTGCCCATGTTTGAAGGGCGGTCGCAATGAGGGTTCTTTCTCAATCAGAAAGCTGTCATATGGTTAGCTGGGATCCAAGCTGCCACCCTTATCCGCTTGTGTTAAAATCTTGGTCAAGTGTAGGCTGTGACCAAGTTTTGGGATATGTGGCACGGGAAGCTGGGCTGTGCCAGCTGGGATCCGAGCCGCCGCTTCCATCCTTTCGCTGTCCTGTAAAAAACCTGGAGTTGCGAGGTCATTGCGCTTATTAATCGACTGCAGGTCGAAGAAATATGACTCTAGCCGTGCAAGGCTCACGTGGGTGTGAGCCCTTGCTAGAATTTCGGCAGCATCAAACTTGAATACATGACTGATCCCCGTAGAATGAGCCACGACCTAAGAGTTAGTGCCCGTCATCTTCACTGCTGCCGCGTGTTCGGCCATTCGCTTGAGGGGTTGCCTCCCAGTTTCTCCAACATAGTTACTTTGCCTGCGACTGCCCCAGATTCGGTAAACGACTCTAGACTTTCCCTGCCGTTTCTTGCCTCCAATTTACGATGGAGGAAGAAGAAAACGACTAGCTAGCCCTCCTTTATGTCCTCGTTTGTTGCAAAGATTTTGGTGGCCTAAAAACCAAAGTATTCAGGTAAGTGCCAAATACAACGCAAGTACTGAGCTTCAGCAGGAACCACTCAAGCAGTCACAAACGCAGTATTGTACAGGCACTATATCAGTTTTGTGACTCACTGCAGCGAACCAGAAGACAAGGTTGCCAAATTGAAATACCTTCGACGGGTTATCAGATCAAACGGTAAAACTGGAAGAATACGCCGCACACGAATGGCTGAACGCGTGGCAGCAGTGAGGATGACAGAAACTAAATCTTAGGTCGTGGCTCATTCTACGGGCCTTGTCACGCATTCAAGTTTGAGAAGGTCGAAATTCTAGCAAGGGCTCACAACCGCGTGAGCCGTGAACTGCTAGAGTTATATTTCTTCGGCCCGCAGTCGATTAGTAAGCACAATGACCTCACGGCTTTATATTCTGTGTTGTGATTTTACCTGCGCAAAATTGCTAGCCATGTGGGGAGGATGCAGGTGACCAGTAGCCCCGGTGACAGCGAGCCAAATTTCCTAGTAGTCGTCACGCCAGGAATCGCCACCGGTGATGAAATCAGGGCCCTTAACGGGTACGGAGCAAACAGCAGTCATCGCATCAATTACGGCCCCCAACGATGAACACGATGACGTCCAACGGTAGTAGGCCTGTGATGGTCTGGCGACGATGCACTGTAAATACGGTGCCCCACTAACTCTTTCCTGCAGCTGTCTCTGATGATGGGTTCAAAAGAGTATTCGAAACACAAGGGCCAGTAAACACCATGTTGCAATGATCTCTTCTTCTTCTGAACTGCTTTCTGGAACACACCTGTTCGCTTATTTTAGCGATGATGATGATGATGATGAGGAGGAGGAGGAGGAGGAGGAGGAGGAGGAGGAGGAGGAGGAGGAGGAGGAGGAGGGAGGAGGAGGGAGGAGGAGGAGGAGGAGGAGGAGGAGGAGGAGGAGGAGGAGGAGGAGGAGGAGGAGGAGGAGGAGGAGGAGGAGGAGGATAGGGTTGAGACGATAGACCGACTGGACGATCGACGGCTGTGGTCCTCAAGAGTGTTATCACTGTGTGTTTGGCATTGCGGTGTAAATGCCGTAAAATTGAAGGAGGTGGAGGGTATATGAGAGAAAAACTACAAATGAAATTGTTTTCATTTCGATTGCTGATGTGATCGGCAGAGCCTCACCGTGCGGACGGCTGCACGGATCGACGCAAACAAGTTAGTGGGAAATTCGCAATATGACCTGGTTGGATGAGAGGTAAATTTGTACAAAACAGACCCTTACGACTAGTTTGTGCGTTGAAGCGTAAATACGCATCACAGACAATATTTCCGAGAGTAAAGAAACATGAGGGGCTCAAAACTGATCTGAAAGGGAAATGCTGTCCATTAGGTATTCTCGATCAGAATTGTTGCCTAGGGGCGAGCATTTAAGTGCTCAAGCACAAAAAACGAATAATCAATAGCTGTTTGGTCTTTTCTAGAGTGGATTGGCGAATATGAGTGCTTCACTCAAAGGATCATCTTTCTTCACAGAAATGAAGTATTCAATGTTATCACATGTGTCAACGCAATTTAATATAAGACGTAAAACCACATTTTCTTTCACTATTAGAAATACAAGTGAGCTGGCAGCCAAATATTCAGATGTTAACATGAAATAAGGGCAAACAGCGCGCGCTGCAGTAAAACTACGAATTCTTTCGTTTGAACCACTTGTGAAAAACTCGTTTCGTCTCATAAAATACATTCTTGATAAAGCAAATAAAAATGCATTAAGTTCAACAACTAGGAATAATTTATGCACGAGGAAAGATGGGCTGACTGTCAAATATCGCAGTGATGTGACCAGTTCGAATTTCAATCCGCATGGCCCACTTATCCATCACAGAGGAATGGGATGTAATGGTTTTTGTCTTGTCAGGAACTTCCAGGATTTGATGCGATTTTATCAGATGCTACATGGAATCCGTGTGGATTAGCTGAAGCAGCAGCAGTAGTAATGGTAGTAGTACTAGTAGTAGTAGGGCCTATCGGAGAATAAGAGCAGCCTTTGAAGCATTTAAAAACACGTGAAGTCAGCCTGAAGGAGTTGTTCAATTACTCAGTCCGTTGTTTCAGCTTTTTAATTTCCTCAGAAGTAATTTGTAAATTGGAGCAAATGAGTTTATTATAGTTTCTATAGGCACGAGTAGAAAAAATGACATGTAATACTTGCTATGATTATTTTGCGCTAATATGGTTGGTCAAAGTTTAGTACCTTGGACTTTTTCTCAGTTCCCAGGATCACTTCAAATTCTGTTAAGACCATGGCCCCAACTTTAATGCACATGTACATAGTTACTTTGCTTTACTCAGTAGACGTTATTTTAATTTAAAACGTCTCTTTCATTAATTTCGTCAGTTGTAAATGAACGCATGGATACCTAGACAATTCATTTATGTTAAGCCATCCATACTCTCATTATTGATACAATCCCTGCAAAACCTTCATTTCGAAGAAACTGCCATTAAGCTTCATCGACAGACCCCCTCCCACGATAATTTATGATTTTGTCGAAATTTCAAATCCATGTAACATGGTAACAAATTAAAATCTTATGACATTTCCGCGATGTATTTTACTGTAGAACCCCATCTTTAAAATTGAACTATAAATTAATTTCACGAGACATTACAACTCTGATTTTGATGCATTAATTTCCATCGCGAATACATCGGAGAATACAAAAAATAGATTGAGTCTTCTTTAAAAACACATTTATTTAAAGCTGTGTACATAAAATAAGGAGACTGTGACCGGGTATACAAGTCAGATTCATCCAAATTTTGCAAAATTCCAAAGCAATTATTTTTATTTGGTTCGTAAAATGGCAGCGGAGACACCAAACTAGCTCAATATTGGAGACCCTCGACAGAGATTAAATAGGCCTGAGGGTTGAGGATATTATGATCTTGCTACAAGCCTTGATAGCCGCCCGTCCAACAAAATCCTCGATCGAATCCCCAATTGAGAAATCGACAGCAAGGGCTGAAGAATATAAATATACTTACCGAACTCATCCTCCCCTGAATAAAACGAAGAAGAAGGGACGATTTCATGAAACGGAGTGTATTTGGACGGACGTTCCGGAAACCCCCTCGTTTCCATCCTCAGAGTGCTGTGGTTGGTCTTCCTGCTGGTCTTTACTGTTTCAGCCTTGATGCCTGCCTGGTATTATACTCGTGCTTGGCGAACGAGCTTTGACTTGCCTGTTCGCTGTTGCTTGAGTTCTCCACTCCTATGATATTTATTTTCTTCTGCTGCCGTCATACTTGTTGGCAATTCAACGTGCGTAGCGTATGAGTTTAGCGTATTTATGGCAAAAATGGAACGTACGAGAATGTACAAGGTCGGACTGAAATCGGACCGATCCGATAGTGTCTTTGAGGGGTTAGCATCTGAACCGGCCTTCTGACTAATCAGAATGGTTGGGTCGAGCGCAAATCCCTGTCGGCAGCTTGCATGATAGTGTGGCGCTGGAAAGAGTCAGCAGGATGCTTTGCGAGCGAGTCGGTTAGGACGGCTCCTCCTAACACTTTCCACGGTTGAGTTGAGTTGTACGATTTGAGCCGCGGGTTCACCTGTAACAGAACCGTTTGCGTTTTTTTTCGACTCAATCGTCTAAGTGGTAGAGATGCTCGGCTTAGCACTGGAACTGTGGATGCTGGTCTTCCATTGGGTAGGTGGAATGTGTCAGTAGTAGTTATAGTGATAGGTTTGAACTTGGATTGGGCGCATCAGTACATTCGGTGTGATTCAACTGATTGGTGTAGCGCACACAAATATCTGATCTGACCCGAATCTAGTAGACCATGTCAGCGCACTTTTGGTGAACAAGTTCAAAAGTTCACTTTTCCTGCTTGTTCCTGCAGTCCTTTGCCAGCACTCTCTCACCCGGATTGAGCAACCTTAGCATTGCTCAGTGGCGTCGGTTGAATTTCCTTTCCGTCCTCTTCGGATGGACTGTTTCATTATCAACACCGACAGATTGACGAATTACGTCAAATGGCGTGTGAAACTTTCTTTGCATCAAGGCTTCTGCAGGGAGCGACACAGTTTGAAGCATTCGGGTTGGGGCTGGCCTGATATTTCAGCAGTAATAGTTCGAGAACTTCTTCCATTGTCCGTCCTCCCCCCTCCCTTTTGGCTTCTAATGAGCCCGTTTGAATGTGTCGATTAAGTTTTTAATCTGTCTGTTTGACTGCAGTATATATGGTGGCGAACGCAAGTGGTTAATGCCTGAATGTTTGCAGAATCGGCGAAGGCGGCTGAGGTGAACTGCTCTCCATTGTCGCTAACCAACGTTTCAGGACGACCAAATCTGCTGAGCAGTCCCCGAAGAGAGTTGATAGTGGCTCCGGTTTTCGTGCGTTCCAAAAGAAAGACTTCCGGCCATTTTCTGTATGCGTCGACGGCGATAAGGAAGTTCTGCTCATAAGCCAGTCTAACCTTATCTATTTAGGCCCTGAACCACGGGGCTTGTGGGACATGCATTCCTAGGATGTGGTCTTCGTTGGCGCCTTGATTGCGAGAGCATATTTCTCGTATGAGCGGGGCAGCTGTTTCAATTGTTTGTCCATGTGGGGCCAGTTCACATATCTGGGACAACCAAACCTGCTGAGCAGTCCTCGAAGAGTGTAGATTGTGGCCGCATAGTGACTGGTAGAGAAATGAGCACAGATTCGAACTGTATAAGTGGTTTTCTTGACGGCCGTGAAAGGTGCAGCCCATAATGATTAATTAGCTGGCTGAAGCACACCATCTCCCTGAAGGCGCTCAACATCTTGGTCGACAAGGCATAAGGTACCGGTCGTTTCGGTTGGAATACAGGTTTCGCAATCAGTCGAAGACGCAGAATTACCTTCATCTTGGTGCAACAATCGAGACCATCTTGAAAAACTGAGGTGAATTTTTCCGGTAGAGGGCACCTCAGCTTTGCAGCCAGCTGATTCGACTTGGCGGGAGTCGGTCAAGATGACTGCCCACCATTGCAAACACGATTAATAGGCAATTCCAGGAGACCGAGTTTCTCGACCCAGTCAAGGCCAAGTTAGTTATGGTCTGAGCGGTTGTTAAGGTAGCATGTTGCCTTCAATTGAATGCCCTCAAAAGAACCTTCACATTCAAGCTCACCCGTGAACCAGAGAGTTCGTCCAGAATATTCATCGTCTTCTTGTCCGATGTGCTTATCGGAGGCCGTTTAATTATGTGCCCCGTACGCTTGGAGATGAATGTGA
Source organism: Schistocephalus solidus (assembly GCA_017591395.1). Lineage (NCBI taxonomy): Eukaryota > Metazoa > Platyhelminthes > Cestoda > Diphyllobothriidea > Diphyllobothriidae > Schistocephalus > Schistocephalus solidus. Next base: position 25,535 of record WEDG01000881.1, on the reverse strand, counting down.
TGTCTTAGGGCGTATGGAGCTGGAGGCGTACTGATTCGCCATTGATAATAACCGGAACATTCTTTGTCCGTGCCTCAACCTCAGTCTCTAACGTGGCCAGAATGGATTGCAACTTTAAAATCGGAATGGACTGAAGGGCGTTTGGGATGCCTCATCCTCAAATTGTATAACTTTTATTTGGATGGTTGGCTGCTTGAATGTGCAGAAGTGAACGAATTGCCAATCCCGCATTACCAACTTATGCTGTTGGTGGTTTTCTGGGGAGTCGAGTCTTGGGACTTGCAGTGGCGACCTTGTGCGGGTGATGGTATGAACGCTGGTGGGGCAAGTGAGAACTCGTTGTTTAAATGGCAGAAAAATGTTAAGATACTTGAGCTGCTGACTTTTGGCGAGTCAACATCTGGTAGGATGGAGTCAGGGGTCCTGTTCAATTTTGCTGAGCAGGCGGTATATGACTCTTTAGAAACAGCTCGAAATTTACATCCTTTGGTGGCGTTGATGTAATCTGAAAGCTGGGTGACGACCGTTTTTGGTTGATCATGAAACCCAAGTATTTTACGATTTGGAGATATATACATCAGATAAAACAAGTTTGCCGAAACAAGTTTCACCATTTAGCTTTATCAAAAAGTTCTTTTAAAGGCACCGGAAATGGATACCGATGCATGAATAGGGCAACGCATAGTGACCAGTATGAGACACCGAGACCATGGGGACCCAGCACTCCCCTGCCAGGCAGCGTGGTCCGTCCCGACGCGGGCGTTGGAGTCAACAAGGACAATAAAGCTGAGTCCTCTTTCGGCGCAGTTGCCAGCAAGGCGTGCAGGTCCTCGAAGAATTTGTCCTTCGCCACATCAAAGCTCGTCATTGAGGGCGTAGGCGCTGATGATGGTGGCGAACTGTTCTCCCTGAAGAGGCAGGCGGAAGCTCATCAAGCGATAATTGATACCCTGCGGCAGACAGGGCAGACGTCCCACGATGTCGTTCCGGATGGCAAAAGCAACACCAGCGTCACGTCGCTCTGCCTTTGGCCGGCCGCTCCAGAAGAAAGTGTGGCCGGAACACTCCTCCAGCTGACCTGGCTCAGAGAATCGGGTCTCGCTGAGGAAACAGCAATATCCACCTTGTAGCGAGCCAGTTCCCGAGCGACTGGCACCGTCCTTCGTTCCGTCCGCTTGCTCCTAGGATTGCCTAAAAGGGAACGAACATACCAGCCTGCTAGTGTGGAGTGGACTCCCACCGGGAGCAGCCTGGAGAGTATGGTGAGGGAATAGAGGTGGGGTATTGTTGTTTGTTTGAGTTTTGCGACCACGTATTTTTGCTATCGGCGAGCCGCTGCCGGCTGCAGAAGACGGGATAGCCAGCATTTTGTTTAGGGGCACCTTTCTGCGCCTTCAGCTTCGCGAGGAGGCAAGCAGTGCTGTCCCTAAATAGGGCTGCTCGGACATCCCAGACGTCTGCCAAATACCACTATGGGACGCGGTTTTGTTTTGAGTGGGAGAACGCCCGAGTTGGCCTGGGGCGCCTACGGGTTGTTGTCGCCCCACCGTGGGACTTTTTGAGAGGGGAGGTGGAAGTTCGGGAGTCAGAACATACCGGTTGTGGAGCGCACCACACCGGAGACCCTCACCCGGTTTTAGCCCGCCGGTCAGTGACGGTTGCCCGAGGGTGTGGCCGCTGGGAAGAGACTCAACTTCGAGAACCACAGGTGAAGAGTCAGGCACCAGTGTCGAGAGGCGGCCACAGGAGCATTCACCACCTGTGCGAGACTATCGGGGCGACCAAATGCTATCAGTGTGTTTGCTGCCCTAGCAGGTACCCGACAAGGTTTTAGAAACACAAATGGGAGATAGAATGCCAAGTGGGTCCGAGAACGGAATACACGCATTGTTTGGCTCAGCAGTTGACTTCACCGCCAATTAATCAATTGATCAAAACGAGCATGTGCTGAGAAGTACATCTGGCCCAAATTTTCGGGCTGCGAGTGGGAGCGGCAGGTGGAATGGAGGACCTTTTTGCTGAAACGGGTTTTGGAATCACTTTCAAAATAAAGGCGTCTCCTCTCTAACTCTGCGTAGTATCCACTGCGCTCAGGTAGTTGTTTCTTGTAAAATCGCCCTTCAAGATTGCAGTCGATGTTTTATGACTTTTGCCGCCAAAATTAACGGTTAACAAGCTCGTTTGCCAACTTCAAATATGAGGAGGATATTGACACATGAAACATTTTGGACTGCTCTCATATCGAAATATGCTGCACTCAAAAGCAAAACTCAAAACTCAGCGGAGAGCTGACGTGTCGATGGCCGTGATGACTGAAAAATAGCAATGCATGTATGTCTAAAGATCCCCACACGAAGCTTATCAGTAATACGGGTCATAGACGAGCCGGAGCAAAAATCCTATCTGTCAAAGGTAACTTTTCACAAGCAGCACTGATAAAAGATGTCACTGATTCACGTAATCTGCAAGGAGGTAAGAGAAATTATCTGAAAGAGTTTCCACTGCCGCTCAATATAGCACCAACTCTGGCTATCCACAAAAGCTCAGGCTGGGCGAGGGTTTTGCGTTAGGACTCGAGACGAAGGCAGTTGATTGAGGGCTTTGAAACAGCAGGGGCTCGGGGTTTGGTTTTGCCGTCTTCCAGGACACGGAAGGTGAGATCGTCCTAAAGTTGCGGACGGTTCTTAAGCTAATATGTAATATATATGTAAGCCAATGACGTAGCCAATAGCCAATAGTTGAGGACGGGGTAGCGGGGCGGGGGATGTGATTGATGGCGTGGTGAGGTGGGATGAGTTAGAACGGATGAGTGTTGAGGGCGGGATTAGGACGAGGTGGGTTTAGCGATGGTGACGGCCGACGGCGGTTCGGCGATTAAAATTAAGGTTTTGCGGGAACGGCGGATGGGGGACGGTTGTGAATGGCGGCGTGGAAGCAACTCAAATCTTAGGAAACGCTCAAAATATGGCGGATACAAAAGCAAGCAAGATGAGGCAAATGAGTACGAAAATGGGCGTGCATTGCTTTATAAAATTAAACAGCTATGCCTAAGCCACCACCGAATATGTGCCAAAGCCAGTTTCCATTAAGCCGTGAGCGTTCCTGATTTTTCTGTGCGGCCTCGAGGTTCGTATGTGTCAGTTTGGGAGTTGGACTATCACGGTAGACTCAGCGACCGTAGCGATTTGCTCTATGTCTGCTAATAGCTTAGCTTTCGTTATTTTTCTCAAAAGTGACGCTGGAGTGTATTATATGCCCGTGGTGAAGATAACTCTTTATGTGGTTTTGGATGTTCTCGTCTATAGTAAAACCAACCACCCAAATCTGTTCCATTGGTTTTGTGACTTAAAGATTTCATTATTTTAGTCGAAAACAAACTACGAAAAGAAAAGTGACATGTTAAGAACCAATAACTACTGTTGCTATACTAATGTTTAATACTGTGAGGTGGAACAAACGGGTTCATGCACACTTGCTAATGATCAGACAACGGAGAATAGGTGTATAAAAATATACATTCTCCGTTCTTCTTTAAGACAGAGGGTCGGCAGTAATTGACACGTTGAGTCAGGAGAGACGGTGCATAAAAGGGTTTAATACGAACTTCAGTTTGAAACATACGTGAAAAGCGTTCTGCCAAAACATTTTAATGGGGGTGCTTTGGAGCATGCAGGTTGAGGTTGTAATACTAAATATGCGACCCATCCTACTGTTTAATGCGAAGGACACAGCCTCGAAATAGTATAAATGCGGCTAAATCTGACGTCACCTCTACTAACCGTCACACATCGCTTTGGCCTCCAACACCGGCCAATACCGTAAAACCTAAAAAATATGCCAAAAGTGGTCACTGACGAGGGTACAAAGCTCCATAATTTCCTAAGAATAAATGTCAGCTACTTAATAAGTCCAATGTGCTAGCACGAGAAACAGGCAATAAAGAAAATTAAATCGAATGATTCGAATGCCATTACCGAATGAGAGCCGCGACTGCCCTCGGTATATACAGATATCTGCATAGATAATCCACCTAAACTAAATTGTTGGTTTCGATGAAATACAGCCTTTAAACTTCAGCACACCAAAATAAAAATCCGCCATAAAGGCTTCATAAATGCGGCTATTCCTGAACACGATGCGAATTCGATTACTTATCTTAAGAGAGGTATCCATCGAAAGAGCTACGAGAAACTGAGAACAGCCTCAATGGCAAAACAAAAATGAACCGGACTTTCCAAACACTTAAATATTATTTATACGATTAGTATTGCTCATAATTGCTGACGATCGGATTTCGCGAGTATATTTTATTGAAATTTAAATGAACTAATTAGTTCATATAAATATTAAACGGCGTTATTCCTGACCATTTTGAATGTAACATCACATTCTCATGAGACTACTGTTAACAATAGAGTGATTTTATATATCAGTTAATTAAAAGTCAGCAAGCTAATTTTTCAGATCTTTCAGTCGGATAGAGTAAAACCAAGCAATTTTCGAGCGAACGCGGACTGAGGACGCCGGAAATCAGGCTCTTGTGCACAGGCGAGATGGCTTAAATCCACAACATAAGTCGGTAAATAATTCCACTGACGAACTACTATCTGCATGATATGAGGAACGTCGATTGGCGTGGCACAGTTCCTTTTAAGTTGGCACTGGTGTCTGGTGCCATTTCGAAACATTTCCTAAATTCACATCCTGATCGAACCTATCATTGACAACGCTGCGCAAGAGCATCTATTTCCCTGTCTTGGGTGGAGAGAAAAGAGATTGAAGGCGGTTGGGCTGCTCTCAAATTTGTCAATTCAGCGATAAACTTCGTAGCACGTCGTTGTTCCGCAAAATATCAATGCCTTTTTGACGCAACGGCAGCCAAGCATATAACGCATAGTCAGGTGCGGCTTCACAAATTTTCACAGCAAAAGCAAAACTGCCAGCGTCTTTTTCTTGTGCGCAATCTCACAGAGACGAACTGAAATGCTTAAATCCGCTTTCAGCCTGAATTGCCTGATCCGAGCATAATGCCAAAGTTCACTCAAAAACCATGGTGTGTTAAGTTTATGCTGTTGACTTGGTAAAACCACCACAGATTTCCCTATCGAACTTGGCAGCTTGGTTCAGGGGTATTTCCGTGAGAAGATAAGGATTTGTCTTCAAAACAATCACCACAACTTACTTTCGCATTTCTTTTTAAGAATGTGCGCCCTTTACCCACATTTTTAGTCGTTCGCAACTTTTATAATTGGCCATTTTGTTACGCCTCTCCTAGAATCACATTGATTTTTATTTGGTTAAGTTGGTGCGTAGTTATGCGGTACGCTCAACCGGTGTGAGTTTTCCGGTATCATTAAATGACTGCTCCTCCTATTGGCTTATCGTGGCGAGTTATGTTGATAGATCTAATCGTTACGACTTTCAGACCCACTTCTTTAGAAAGAAGAAGTGGGGACGCCAGTTAGGAGAATAGTGTATTCTGCACAGAACTATCGGAGGAGGGTTGGAAAAGTTTGGCAGCCGGACGAAGCATGTCTGTCCACCACGAGATCGGTGTCGAGGTAGTGAGACAGTGGTGAAACGTATGCGTGGTTGCCTTGGTCGGTATTGACAGCCCCGGGATTGGCGGGAGACGGCAGCCACTGGTGCGCATGTGTATGTAGTCGGGAAGGTTCAGCATTGCAATATGCATGCCGAGATGGGCCACTGCAAGTACTTTCTTCCCAGACCGGAGTTCGGGTGAAAAAGTCGGACGGAGGATGAAAAGTTCAAGTCAGTGCATGGGGTACATCCCGCCGGTTGTGTTAAGGGCAGCGTGGGTTGCTGAAGCTGGCAGGAAGAGCCAGGTTGAGAGGCGGCTGGAGAAAGCCGGTGGTTGGGTTGTTGTGTTGCACCTCAACGGCAAATGCGTATGCCGTGTCGGTATTTGTTGGGTTGAAGAAGAGCTACCGCTTGTAGAAGTAGGATGCAGATATTGGGAAGGAGGTCTGGAGTGCTGTCACTGGTGGATGGGCTGCTCGGCTGGTTTTGCAAGCGGAACCATATCTAAGATTCGATGGGCTGAGAGGTGCGCATGACCTTCACCTCGGTCCCGACGGGGTGTCAGTACTAAACTTATATCTTGGTCACATAAATCGGGCAGGAAAAATCAGTTGAAGACAAAAGGATATTTGTGATGAGTGGAGCTCAGTCGTCAGCAGTTTTGTGTTCGGTCATATCGCAGTCAAAAGAGTATCGCAGCAGCAAGTTATTATGAAGACCCAGACGCCGCGATCTTCAGGCGGTTCTGTGTGAGAAGTGATAAAAAGTGGGACCCAGATTTGGAGGATAGTTCTTTCTGTACGCATAGTGCATATCACTCCAAAGATGAGTCATCCCTCTTATCACTTCTCATACCAAACTCAGGCCTGAACATTCGTGGTGGCTAGGAGTCTTCTCGACTACTAAACCTACGCGAGTCCACTGACACTCACGCAATAATTTTACTACGGCTGGAGAAATCCAGAACACGCTGCCGCTTACTGAAACCTCAGCGGTTGTCTACGAACTACGCTCTAACGAGAGCTGCAATTACGTTAGAAAACCGAAAGCTGAAATTGTAGACCCGCCTACGGGAGCTAGACCCAAGCTTCCAGCCCAGAAAACGACATGGGAGGCTTAGACATACTTTCGATCTTCAGGATTCGCACCATCTTAGGCCGAGGCGAAAATCAAAGGCAGAACGGCTAACGCCTGAGGACGTGGCATTCAGACGCAAACTCCATCAGCAGGCTTGTTGGCCTTCCCGGCTCACAAAGTCGTGCATTACGTACACGAAGCTCAGCGCAAGACGCCAACACAGAACTCAAAGCCGAACATACCGGCCCGAGAACGAAATCATCCGATAAAAACCAGCGACCGGACCGAAGTAGCATCGGCCAGAAGCTCAATCGTCTCTTCCCTCCACCCCATTGATGGAGTGACTCATACTGCACGCAGCCAGGCTGTTCGCCAGCATGCTCCAACGGGTCGAGCCACCGAACAAAAACGATTTTATCAGCCCGAGGCCGGTAAACAGGCCATGGAACGCCACTTCCGGTTATGTTCGATTATCTGCAGTTAACGCTTTGACAATGGACAGCCAGCCAAACTCTCCGAAACGTCAGTATATGAATACATGAGTCTGCCTTACCTTTCAAATTATCAACCCGGGTCCCTAAACTTTGCCAAGCTGCTCGCCCCACACCCCAGTTCTTCACTGGTCGGCGTTTTAGCGTGGCTTTTTGCTTTGGCTTATGTAGACTTGTTCTTAGCGTGAGTTGCATTGTCAATCATCGTTACTCGCTAAACGCCTTCGTCGTATTTCCTGTCTGAAAATAAAGATAACTTGATTTTAAAATTTGTTGGTGATTTTCAGATTTCTTAAGAACCAGTATTGGATTTCCACGTTCTTTTTGGGGTTTCCAGGAGGTAATTTGATTTTCAAAAATATTGTGACAGTGAATGTGGGACATCTGGTAACAGTAACTATCTGAACGGAAGTGATGAACTGATTTATCTTTAGATAGGTAAAGGTCTTTCTAAAGGGACTGCCTGCAGAAAAATGTGCCCGGACACATGACTATTTTCGTAGCACAAAGGGATTTGACAAGTCTTGCAGAGAAATGAACCTTTTCAATCATTATTTTTGTAAAACTAACTGATGTCATGAATTTCGATTACAACATGTATACTATGTAAGTAATCCTTTTCTGTCTACGTTGGATAGGTGGCCTGGACCACGTCTCGTCATGGTCGTTGGAACACGGTCTTCCTACTGAACAATCAGAAAACCAGTCCAGTGCGTTTTTCCGACTGCAACCCTCTCCCAGTCGTGAATCGCTTCAACTTTCTGCCCAACGCCGTATCCTCTTTTTCGGTACCTGGTGTTACTCTAGCGTCATCTGTCACTCTTTAAAATGATAAATCTCTTTAATAAAATTCATAAACTTCTATTTTACATTCGTCGTTTATTTTTCTACTCCACACCTCAGTACCTTATCTGGCGCTTTCTATGCTTGTATTCTCGCCCTCAATCTCTATTGTTCTCCCGTCATTTTTTGAGCTTTGCTTAAAAAGGATTTGCTGATTTTAAAAGTATCCTCAGAATGTTCCGTTTTGCTGCCGGTGTTTCTTATATGTTTTTAGTGGCTACGATAGTAGAACGACACTCACAACGATCAGGCATTTCGCTGTTCGAATTCTTGACGATACTACCCGTCCTCTCAATTCTGACTTATATGCGTAAAGTTTTCCCATGCGCTGAGGCTTTCAACATAGCGCTTGCCGTACAGCTGCATATCAGCACTCTGAATTATCATTTCTAGCATGCTACCTCACGTGCAGACAAAATATAGGAACTGAGATTGGAACTGTGTCCCCAACAGATGCACATTTTAACCATTTTTTGCTTGCGTAATCGGTTAATTTTTCCTATGGCCTCAGTGACTGGAGCCACTTTTGCTGAAAAGTTTGAAAGACAACTTCAAAATAAAGCGTATTCCTTTTTTTCTCTCTCTCTCTCCTCTCTCACAAAAGCATGTATTTCTCCCAATCGGGCATTTTTTAATTTGGTGAATTCCCGACTCATTTAAAGAACAGCTTTACTTATACGATAACAGGGTCGCCGAGTGCTCCTTCGAATACCTATCAGCAAATAGGACTTCATTGGGTCCTCTGTGCTGTTCACGATAAAATATGCCATGCCTGGTGCCTCGGAAGGTATCCCGCGACTACACCCACTACAGTTAAATTTTTATAACGTAGGTGGTAGTCAGTTGTGCTTCCAAAACAACGTCAGAAAGGAGCCCTGGCAAGCTGTGCCCAGATCGACGCCAAATGCATTTGGCAGACTTGTCTGTCGGTCTTGTGGCTTTCGTAATACTTAACTGAATGGCGGTCTTTCAAGGCCCTTGGCTCGTCTCAGCGAAGCGGTTGGCGGTGTCTTGCGAGACAGTAAGCCGTGTCCTCTTAGGTGTGGTCTATGGTAGGTTTTGTGATGGTTTGCACTGCGGTGGCGCCGTTTCTGTGCACAGTTAGAAACGATGGATTTCAGCCGTTTCTGAGCATGCCTCTGTTGTTGTGATCTTGCGCAAACAAGGTCGAATATGGGCAATGAGGTCTGGTAGGTTGGGTAACCTTGGGCTTTTGCAGCCTTATTTCGTTTCTAACTTCAGTTGCTGATTAATTTTGACGTGGACTGTGGTTGACAAGGGCGAGTCACTTAGGCTGGGCAAATGTTGGTGAATAGACGCACTTCGTACACATACCACTATCTTTCTTAACCGGGGCAAGGCTAAAGGTGTAAACCTGCTTTTTTGACCAAGATCTTCGGGCCGCAAATTATTCAGTCAGAGGGTTTACACAAACCTGCTCCAAGCTGACACTGTTCAGCTCATCCTCTATCATCCGTGGGTAGGAGACAAACGCAAAGGCCTGCATGTATATGACGCTAACCACTGCGGCATACACGTCTTTCACCATCGTCTCTCCCAAAAAACACCTGAAGGCCGAGGTTACGGTGTGTCTGTTAACCTGAACTTCCTTCCTTCAAATGCAACTCAAAGCCTACAAATTCCCCATTAGCAAACTGGAATGTGGCTGATTTGACCAGCCACGCCCTAACGTCAAGCAGGTTTGACGTCCAGCGTTTTTCCAGCGAGCAAGGCGGGAATTATTCGGTTGTGATCGGGATTTACCATAATCCTCAAGGAAATTGCATTCTACTGTAGTCTCTTTACTCCCAGCGTCTGCTGCAATGTTGCTGTACCGTTTGGTGCAAAAGTGCACACACTCAGCAGGGGTACTCGCTCGTCTGACATTTTTATGTTGTATGCTGTTCTCAAAGCGTCTGACCAATCCCTGAAACGGAGGTCCTCTCTCTGATGCTCGGCCAATCAAAAACCTGCCAAAGCAGCCAGTCAGCTTCAAGGCTCTCACCCAAGTCTCGGACGCCCTTCCCGATGGCACCTTTATCACAGGATGTGTGTCTCTCATTTGGCTGCTGACTTGCTCCAACTCATTTTATCTCCCTACTGTAGACCATACACTTATCCCTCTACTGGCGTCAATGTTCCCCTCCTTAAGCTCTGGATCTAGCCTGAGGATCGTTAGGATGGAGCTCTTCCTTTGGCTTTAGGTACCACGGCAACCTCACTTGACGTGATTGTAGGACTGATTACGGTCATTCCGTTTGACAGAATCCGAGCTGACGTCCCCGGGGGTGACTGCATAGCTGGCTGATGCCGCGGAAGGCTGGAAGGCGATCGTTTCCGGCCGATCAGGACGTGCACCTCAGTGCTATCGACGTGGACTGTAAACCAGTGCTTTCCAGCCTTTTTTGACACACCACAGTTTCGACGTGAATAACTGCTCACCGTACACCCTTCCACCCCATCACACTTCCCCACAACCTATGCCATCGGATAGGAGGCGGCTAGAGGGGTGTATATAAGAGACACGAAGTCGTATTTGCGATAATACGCCTACCGTAGGAGGGATTTCGGAGAATCAGTAGTGCGTATGAAGAGTGACGTGGATACTCCCGTGATTCAAGCTCGAGGTGTAATCACCGCAAACACAGAACATTTCCTCATCGTATTGACTGCCTTTGCGTCTGTTGGAATGGGGCGCTCACGTGATTTCCCGAATCAGAAGTCAAGGCAGACAAATTAGGGTGGACCAGTTTCTACTGTGTGAAACAGCGTACAAGAGGCTCGGCAAGTAGTTGCCGTAAGCTGTTTCTTCACGCCAGTGTGTATCCATGTCCGCCTTATACATTCTTATACCCCAGAGCGTGTAGACCAATCAGGGAATGACACACGTTGATTGGCTAGTGCCAAGATGTAGGCGTCTCCAGCATCGAATTGACCAGGAGCGCTAGACGGACATGGGCAGCGCAGACCTCGGGAGCGGAGTGCCACACGTGTTCACACCAGACATGCGACTTGCTGACACCAAACCAGCTAGGGATTACCGCTCTAAACCACCCAAATCCCAACTAAAACTGCGGCCTTGTCTAGAAAGGAGTGTAGATGCAGGTATCTGAATATGACGACTGAGCACAGAGCTAACTCTTCGACGGTTGATCGGCACTTGCCGCTCCATTGCCCGTGACAACTGCAAATAAAAGGAACGTTCTTATGCTGCCCTGTAACCCGGGCAACTTGCGAGCTCCCCTTCCATGATTAAGCCCGTCTGCGTTGAATTTAAAAAACTAGCGAATTTGGTGTGATTTAGACCTCGACAGTATCAGCCAGAGAGGGTTAATCAGGAATGGACTCACATAGATCGATTGGCTTCCCCAGCTGGTGCTCATGGTCACGACCGGCTGACTGCATGCAGAATAAGTCCTAAGCAGTACTGTATCAATCTACCCACATCATCTGTCGCCTCTCCCCCCTCAGCGGCCTTTCATAATTGTCATTCTTTACACTTCAATTGACCAAAATTTGAAACAAAATCAGTAGCTTGGGTGGGATTTGAACCCACAAATCCAATTACGGGTTCTGTGTTCAGCTAACAGGAACTGAGATGCCCCGTGTGTATCAGAATTGATGGAATCCGTGAAGTGCAGCACTTGGGCGGATGACAGCCCACGTATGACGAAACTCACTGATACCTATCGGGGTAACGGGCATTACCTTAAAAAACCCTCTTGTATTCATGTGGGTGCATTATATGCATCTCTACATGTTGACTGTACTCAATCCCTACCACCCATGCCATGCATTCGAATAACAACGTGACAGACCACAAGTGAGGATTTACCTGGCCAAAGCCGAAAATCTTCAAGTCTTTAGCCGCAATATAAAAGAAGGAATCAGACGTTAACTGATCTGGTAGCAGTATTATTTACTTCTAAGTTGCATTTCCTTGATTTACAGACAGAGGAGTAGTTCATTTCCTGTCCAAAGCATGAATATCATACAGTCGTAAACTAAAGTGCAAATTCAAAGACACTTTGGCGAACATACGTTAGCTTTCGATAACTTCTCGTCAAGTCTTCACATTTATATCACTGTGTGTGTCGAATAAGGACGAAAATGTGAGATAAGAATTTGAGAAATATTTGCAATCACTTGCAAAAAAACGCGGAGAAATAAAGATAACTTTCCTCCTACGGAGTGTACATGAAGGCAGGCCACAATCAAAACTTCCTGAAAACCCAAGTTGGTACGTACACAATTATGCGTCTATAGCTCTTGATAAGACGTTGATCGAAGCCGTATCACTTGGTCCCACATCTTGCTGCCCCGTCAGAAACCCAGCCAGCTAGAGCTAGAAACACAGTTCGATAATTATCTGAATCAAACCCGCGACCTTCAGCCAGATTTTGGCTGAGTGCGTACAACACCTTAAGTCTACGTTAGTTAATTGCTTTTAGTAATACTTGAATAATGTCGAGGCTTGTTAATGAAGTCACACATGGAGAAACGAAGATATCCTCATAATGAAGCCAGAGAAGGGAGCTGGTGTTGTTTTAATGGACAGAACAGATTATCTTATTCTGTAATTAATTCTGTCAGACAAGCAAAAGTTTAGAAAAAAAACAGAAAAGGATAAGGATAGTACGGATGAGGTTTAAACGCAACTAGCAGAATGTTTAAAAAGACTTAAAATGGAGGGTTTCGTAAGCAAGCATGATCTAGAGTGTCTCCGTTCTGTCGGCACGCATAACCTCGACTATACGGCTTACTAAAATGCACAAAGACGGAATACCCGTTCGTTCCATCCTAGATATGTAAGAGTCATTTTCCTCCCAGAATTTAAGTAAAGCATGCGTTACGAGGACTTCCGTGGTTTTTCAAGAAAGGCAGGTCAATCTTTATGGGCCCAGAGCTGTTTTTTGGCATCTTACTACTTCCCATATATAGCGGAACAATATTGGACGCCTTCCACTGCGAAGGCAATCTCCCTGTTCTCATTGACTGTTCGAATAGAGATGAAAGAGACATTGCTAGCTCGGCTGATAGTTCTTTGAGTTTTAACCCAGAGATCTCATCCGGTCCATGAGAATTTTCTGGCTTTATTTGGCTGAGAACCCGTCTTAATTCTTCGGTAGAAAGGGTTACAGTTTCGATAACGACCGGATATTCACCCCGTAGAACGAACTGTCATCCGGGATTCCACCTTAAAAGCCGAATTAAAACACATAGGAAGTAGGTGGACTTTCTGCAGCCCTTCAGGAATTTATTTTCCGAGGCTATCCTTCACACTCGCAATTTCATCCCAGTGCTTTCTTCGACTAAGAATTTACCCATAAAACGTCTTGGGACATATTGTGGCCTATGTTGTCAGTTGTCGCACAAAGCAGTACTAGCAATCCATATTTTCTTACGGCATTCATTCCTTTGCTATTTATATTCGGCAACTGATATGGGATCTTCAAGGTTCGAGTACTTTTTCCCCTGCCTCTGGTTCTTCGTTATGACCCGTTTTAAACTTGAATCGACCCATGGTGCTCAGGCACATGGTTTAAGTATTTTCATTTGACAATGGATTTCAATTAGGTGCTCTATCATCCCTTGGAAATACTGGCATATTTTGTCGCTATCGCTCATGTTAACTAACCAGGTTTCCACGGAAGCAGCACGTCTCATTGCGTTCAAATCGCATTTCTTAATGCTCCTACGTCTCTTTATTTGCAGTTGTGGAGATTGGAGAGCTCACACGCAGGTCAAGATGATTTCGACTACCAAACTGGCTAATTTTTAGTTTTATGCGATAGATTTTGCTTTGCAGGTATTTTTAGGCAATATGACGGTAAGCCCTCCGAGGTGATATTGAAGTAGAATAGAGTGCATATAGAAATGAAATGACAAACATTTTTTTCAAAATCTCGTCCTCAACCACGGAGGACTGGAGAAAAAAATGCATGCAGTCTCAAGTGAAAGGCATTGAGGGCACAAACAGTTCCCGCGGCATTCAGTGTTCGAATAAACAGCCGTGAATGGGCGGATCTCTAAGAGTGGAGATGGCCGACACAAAACGGTACTTTCCACTGTTTTGCTTTCAGTGAAGCCGACGACTAGGCCCTCCAAATCTCTTGCCACTGAGTGATAATTGGGCAGTGACCTATCAGCTAACTGATGACACACTCGTCGAGGTCGTGTCTTTCAGACGCAAGCATTAAGTTGGCCGGCGGAGGAATCATTAACGCCAGTCTGAATAAGATTTTTCATAGAGGTTTCAAGTTGGGTTGACGAAAATAGCATTTGCACAAAACGACAAGCAAGTGGCCGTCGATTATTAACGTCATATTATTGATTTTTACAGGGGCTCTTGAACGAAATGTTTACGAAACGCTTTAGAAGTGATGGAAAGTGTAATTTCTTGAGTTTCGATGCAGGCTGCGGGGTTAGTTTTGCTCGGACACAATCTCCCCACTAGTCTGGTTCCGGTCTAACCCATCTTTCTTTCTCAAAGAAAAGAAAAACTGAGTTCCGTAAATACTATGCGTCAAATAAGCCGGTACTCGGAACTGAAAAATAAGCATGCAATGGAATATGTAGTTCAAATATGCCCTGATTGGTCAGGAAACTGATTTACAATCAGTTACATGTGAATGGTCATAACCGTTAAAGTTATATGTACAGCATGGTTGTTTTTACTCGCCCGATGGTGCCTTGTCCTTTGAAATCAAGCCCAATATTGGAAGTCTTCTCTAGTGTCTGAAAACACCACAATTTCAAAAAACCACGCAGTTTACGTTTGATTATGATTTAGTAGTGATTGTTCGCTTGCTTTATTATGAACTCCTACATTTAATGTAAGCCCATGATTTTAATTTTGCCTTTTACGCCAGTTTCCAAGTGTATCCAATTAAAACAATGCACGCATGATAACAAATCAGTTTTTTTACTTTCATGACTCACTCAAAAATTAACAGGCAATGAAAAACAGAATAAGGCATGTGGAAACATCGGTGAATGGTTTGCCAAATAGCGTATTGGGCTGCGGGTAGATAGACGTCTATGAGGTGAGTGGCATCTGATATAAGCCGTATAAAACGAGCTCTGTTGTGAATGGGGAAAATCGGGCGTGACGAATACTTCTACGCACGTTATTTCTGAATATGCCTGTTTTTTAATTTCTATAACGGAACAGTTAAACTTTCAAAAAAAAAAAAACTGGACAGAATCTTCAATCAAAACAGTCAAATTCATGTCTCTCATTTACGTCCAGCTGGTCGAGTATGGCTGAACGTTGGCATACCTGACGCCCTAGTTCTTTCACCTTTACATGGGTGCTTTCCAGTTCATTTTTGGCCTATCTTCTCAGGGTATCACGGGTAATAACCGTACGACTCCTCCGCATTGCTCTCCAGTACGAGTTCAAGTACGCATTTCCCTCAAACCATTTCTCAATAAACCTGGCCCTTACTTCCGCCTCCACAAGTTTGGTGTTTATTCGTAGATACCCATTTTGTGCCTTGTAAAACGGCAGGATCTTTGGACTGGTTTAGTGTTGCAAAAATTCCAAATAAAAAAATTAAAAGACAGTTTTATTCAAAAGACAATTTGGTAAGCAACCATTAGCTTTCGATAAATTCTCGTCAGGCTTCTTCATTTACAGCACTATGTAACTAAGTAAGCCGAAATCCCTAGTCAGTACGTACACAGTTATTCGTCTATACCTCTTGATATGACGTCGAGTGAAGCCTTAATATTTGGTACTAAGTTTTGCTGCCCCGTCAGAAACCCAGTCAGTCCGAGAATCTCCTGAATCGAACCCTCAACTTTCAGCCAGTTTCGGCAGAGAGCGTAGAACACCTTAAGTCTTCGTTTGTAAATTGCTATTATCAATGCTTGAATAATGGTCAGAAATGTCGATGCTTGTAAATGGAGTCACACATGGAGAAATTAAAACCTCTCCGTTTAACTGTACGACTCCGCATTGCTCTCCAGTACGAAGCCAGATAAGGGAACTGACGTTGTTTTAATGGAAAGAACAGATTATGTTATGAAAGTGCAATCAATTCTGTCGGACAAGCAAAAGTTTAGAAATACAGAAAGGTAGAAGGATCAGACGAACGAGGTTTAAACACAACAAGCTGAATGTTTGAGAAGACTTCAAACAGAGGGTTTCATTAGTGAGCATGATCTAGAGTGTCTCCGCCCATCAGCACATCATCCTGTAGATGCCAGAGAAGCCTTCCGGGTGATTTAATAGGTCCCCAAGCTATTCAAAATTCCTTGGACAGCTTCTGTTGGCTATAGCAGAAGCGGCTGCAATCAGGCTATGTAAACCGGTCCTGTGCACCCAAAAGAACTCTATACAGGCGCCGCAATTACCGTGTCCGAATGCCACCAATTCAGCCACCTGCATCTAATTACCTGTCCCGGCGGCCACCATTCCTCTGACCATAATCAGAAGACGGACCGCAATTTTGTTTCTTTCTCCTTCCCTCCCCTGCCCTGATAACCATACGATTTGTTCTACTTACCCGCATATTTGACTTAGTAACACAGTGAGATAAATGTAAAGGCCTGACGATAATTTATAAAAAGCTAACATATGCTCACCAAATTTTCTTTTGAATTTTGCAATGGGACTATTCGCAGCTCTAAAGTGCAAATATAAAAAAATATTCTTTGATGCGCTGACCTGAACATTTCAAAACCCAAAAGGGACTTATATAGACAGTTGACAGGCGGAATCCTATGGAGCATTTCGCGCCCCCGGTTAGACAGCGTACAGATGCGTTCAGAAGAACCCGTGATCACTAGTGACTTACGCACCCATAAAACTGATCCTTCGGTGAATTCCGATCAAACGTGGACCCTGATGACTAGGACGGGTAAGGTAGTCTAGTTACTCACACTCTTCAGCGAATGTCATGGCAGCTTACGCTAGAGGGAGATGCTAGCCACTACAGACTTCAGACGTAGTCCAGAATAGAACGATGGGTTGGACGCCAGCTGAGAGGATAGTGCATTCTGTACAGAATGATCGGAGGGGGTTGGGACAAGTTGGCAACCGGGCGAGGCACACGTCTACGCCGCAAAAGCGGTGCCCACAGACAGAGTGACGCAGGCGTCACAACGACCGTATGTCTTAGTCATCCTTACAATTGATTGGCCAGTTGGGATAGCAACCATTGACCAAGAAATAGAGTGCGTGACCAAGTACGTGCGAGAAGCACAGCGTTGAAACAGATGTCTAGAGTGGAGCCACTACAAAACTAAGCAGTAGCAGGTTTCGTGGCGTTCCTCGCCTGAGGCCACCATCGAGTCGGTTGACTTGGCATGGCGCTGCCTGCAGCCAGACCCGAAAGGCCGAATAGGTTCCCGTATCAAAGCAGTTAGAACAGTGAGACCAACCTAACCACTACGGCTGTACGCCAAATGTCCTTTTGGAGAATCAGGAGATATATGTCCGCAAGGAAACTGTACACTTTTTACTGCTCGGACACCCGCGGGGTCAGAGACAAGCCTGTAAGTGGGTCCCTTACGATTTGATTGGCTAGCGTGGCTGGCTGGGATTGACTTAGAGCTAGTGAGGAGGTTGACGTTGAAAGATTGAATCAGTATTAAATCGAATGGTCGCAGGGTGGCGGGCGTCTAAAGCATCTTACAGTTGTTTCACTCTGAACTTCAATGACGGGGGAGCCATACAATCCCACAATCTACCTGCAAAACAGCTTAAGTACTTCGGGCAAATATCAAGTGGTTCTGTTGTACGGACTAGCATGGAGATTGCTTTTCACGCAATTTTCAACTACATCACTAGTGCTGTTCAACGGCTCACTTAGTGAGCTGGAATAAAGAGGTGGCTGTTATGGTATCCCAGTTCTTTGCGGACTGTAGTCGAGGCTATTGCGGCAGGTTATGTTGATAGGGAAGATCCTAGCCACCACGGCCTTCTGGCCCGGTTCCGTAGAAGGAGATAAGGTGTGGGATGCCAGTTGGGAGAAATATTACAGAAGGGGTTGGAGAAAGTTGGCTGCCGGACGACGTTCAGGGTCCACGTCTGTGAGACCGTGCAGTCGTCACGAGACATCCAGCGAGGTCAGATTTGAGTCAGCCCTGAAGATGATTGACCGGTGGGGACAGCCAGGATTGTCAAGGGTCAGACAACCACTGCGAGAGGTTCAGCGTTCAACATGCGCACGGTGTAGGGTCACTACAAGGACGTTTTTGTTCTGGACGAAGGATTGATTGCTACGACACTCATATGCACAGCTGGGGATAGCTTCACTTTAACAGCTCCAAAGGCCACCAGTGCTACCAAGGCTAGATAAGCACTGTCCGTACACTGGTTCTACCTGATGCGACTTGAATGGCGCCTCCCATCTCCCCTAGAAGGTTACTGCAACTGTCGACGGCGAGGCATGATATGACCAATGTCATCTGCCTGAATGTTTGGATGGCATCTGATTATGTGACGCTGATTTTCCGTCTGATAGTCATTCTGTCAGTAGCGACTGCAAATGGACCACGCCTACCACTGCGGACGTGACCATCGTCAAATAAGCTCTGTCTGAGTCGGTCATTAAAGTCGATTTTTTAATGTCAAGTATACGTCATTGGTTGTGCGGTTTCTTGTAGCCACCTATCCTCTTTCGAAACAGGGGGAAAGTTTCACCCCTTCCCGAGGCTATTGAATGGTCTAGAGAGTGGTGTATTGTTGGCATTAAGGGCACGAAGTGCTGGGACTCAACAAAGCACCAACCTGCGTACATGTCTCTACAAGAAGTTCGTCAATCTTAACGACACACACACACTTCTGGGACGCCTCGCTAGTGGTTCTTTTCTGTTATGGCCGACTAAGGCCCTCTGGGCATAAAGGTTGACAACCATATGCTTCCCAAGTCAACTGTCAGGGAGACAGAGTGGCTTGGACAATCTGTGCTCCTCCCAGCAGCGTAAAAACAAATCAGAGGTCTGCAGCAGCAATTATTTGGACAGTTCCACCACCATAATCACACGACGTCGGCCAAGCGGCGGTGACCTGCGCATTGAATTAGTTTATAGAGTGCGGCAGACTTGCACAGTGTCTGCCGTATGTTCTCCGATGGTGAGACAACGTCAAGGCAACCATGGGTGGGCACAGTGAATGGTAAAGGTAAACAGCCGTCTGCGCGTGCCACGCACACGACCTGGTCCCCACTCCATATGTACCAGATTGCATTTAGTGAGGGATCTCGCAGCCCATATAGGTATGTCACCGAGGCCACATTAAAAAACCCACTGCAGTTTGATTCTGTTTTGTGAAAAACCGAATTATTCCGTCAAGTGCCAACCTTCCAAGTCAGGGCTCTTGCAATGGTTGTGATACTTTCAAGCGCGTCGCATTTATGCATGCGCTGATTTGCCGTAGGGGTGGAATCCTCGACCTAACTGTTGCCTCTATGTTTCATGTATCAGGCGAGTGTCTGAGCCGGTCAAGCGCTGTGGTGAGTTGGGCACAGTCGCTTACAAGGCTAAACACCCCGTCTGCGTGTGCCGCGCACACTACCAGGTCCCCGAGCTAAACTCAAGGACATGCTAATCGCTTAAGTGAGCTGTGCGTATTCTGACATGCGAAATCTCGCCGGCCATACTGACACTGTAAAAGTGGATTGTATGCATGCTGCAGGAGTGCAGCATAGTGTGTTACGGAAATGTGTGGAGTATGTGTGTGCGTTCGTTCCCTAATAGGCAATCCGAGGAGCAACCGGCAAGAACGGAGGACGGCACTAATCGCTTGGGAAATGGTGCGTTACAAGGTGCACATTGCTGCTCGCAGCGAGACTTGATTCTCTGAGCAGAGTCAGCTGGAGGAGGTGGGTACCGGCTACACATTCTTCTGGAGCGGCCGGCCAAAGGCAGAGCGACGCGACGCTGGTGTCGCCTTTACCATGTGGAATGACATCGTGGGACGTCTGCCCTGTCGGCCGCAGGGTATCAATAATCGCCTGATGAGTATCCGCCTGCCTCTTCGGGGAGTCAATTTTGCCACCATCATCAGCGCCTACGCTCCCCCAATGACGAACTCTGATGCGGCGAAGGACAAATTCTACGAGGATCTACACGCCCTCCTGGCGACTGTGCCGAAGGCGGATAAGTTAATTGTCCTTGGTGAATTTAACGCCCACGTTGGGACTGACCGTACCTCGAGGATAGGAGCGCTGGGCCCCCATGGTCTCGGTAACCGTAACGATAACGGCCTCCTTCTTCTGTGAAGCTGTGCGGAACGCCGTTTCCTGCTGACAAACACCTTCCGCCTTCCGACGCGGGAGATGGCCACGTGGATGCACCCTCGGTCGCGGTGCTGACAGGTGCTGGACTATGTTTTCGTCCGGAGACGAGATCGACAGGACGTGCTGGTAACGAAGGCGATCCGCGATGCCGATGGTTGGACGGATCACCACCTCAGCATCTCCAAGATGAAACTCCGACTCCAACCCCTGCCAAAGGCCCCAAGGTAAGCGACCGTCAGGTAAGTAAAATAATCTTTTTGAAAATTTGCCTGATCATTGTTTTGAGTTCAGCAACCAATTAGCCCAGAAACTTGAGGACCTGCATCCTTCAGATGATACCAACATCGTGGAGACACGATGGTGTCAACTACGCAACGCCATTCAGTCCACCTCCCTCGATGTCCTCGGATGCGCCTGTCATCAACACAAGGACTGTTTTAACGACAATGACGCCGACATCAGCAACCCACTGGTAGAGAAGAATTGGCCATACAAAGCCTCCATGGATCTTTGCACTGACGCCACCAAAGCAGCCTTCTTCAGATGACACTGCCTTTGTACAGCAAAGGCTGCGGTAGATGCAGGATGATCCACAAGGCTGAGGAAATCCAAGGGTATCCGGACCATAACGAAATGAAAAACTTCTTCAAAGCCATCTACGGCCCCTGCATCAAGCGAAACGCACCGCTGCTCAGTTTAGATGGCATAAAAAATTCTGAAGCGCTGGACCGGGCACTTCAGAAGTGCCCGCAATTGCTCATCAGCCCTCTCCGATGCTGCCAATTACCGGCTCCCTCAAGTGGACATGAACAATGACCTGGATCTCCCACCTTCGCTACCAGATACCATCCGGGACGTGCAACAGATTTCCAGTGGGAAAACACCGGGATCAGACGTAATCTCACCAGAAGTCTACAAGCACGACGGGCCCCGGCTGACGGCGGAACTCACAACACTATTCCAGGAGATGTGGCGCCAAGGACAAGTTCCTCAGGATTTCAGCACGCGACCATCGTCCATCTCTACAAACGGAAGGGGAACCGGCAACTCTGTGATAATCACATAGGCATCTCGTTGCTCAACATCACTGGGAAGATCTTCGCCCGTATCCTTCTCAATCGTCTGAACGGTCACCTAGAGCAGGGCCTACTCCAGGAAAGCCAATGTGGCTTCCGACGACACCGCAGAACAACCGACATGATTATCACTGCTCGCAAACTACAAGAGAAGTGTTAGGAGAAGGGAAAACTATCTTTACACTCAATTCGAGGACCTGAAGAAAACCTTTGATACGGTGAATTGCGACGGGCTGTGGAAAATCATGCAGCAATTTGGCTGTCCCGATCGGTTTATGCACATCGTGCGTCAGCTTCATGACGGGATGACGACGCGCATCGCTGACAACGGGACGGTATCCGAAGCATTCGCAATGACCAACGGAGTGAAGCAGGGCTGCAGATTGGTTCCCACCCTGTGCTCTGCCATGCTGATGAGCAGCTTGGGACCCGCATCACCTACAGAAATGACGGGCACCTTCTCAACAGTCGGCACATGCAGTCTCGAAAGCGTGTCCACGACTACAGTCCATGGCTTGCTCTTCGCGGAAGACTACGCCCTTAACACTGTGAAGGAGGAGAACATGCAAAGAAACATGGACCTCTTCGCCACAGGCTATACCAATTTTGGATTAACAATCAATACAGCCAACACGGTGGTCATTGACCAACCGTCACCCAGCGCAGAATGCACTGCTTCCCTAATAAATGTTAACGGCACTCAACTAAAAAATGTGGAAAACTTTGCTTATCTAGGAAGCACGCTGTCACGCAACACATGAATTGACCACGAGATTGCTCAACGGATCTCCAAAGCCAGCCAGGCGTTCGGTCGGCTGCAGGTCCCATGTTGAATAGCCACGGTATTCACCTGAACATCAAACTCACTATATAAAGGGCCCTCGGCTTGACGACACTCCTGTACGGAGTGGAGACCTGGAACGTCTACTCGAACCAAGCCAGGAAGCTCTATCACTTTCATCTCAGTTGCCTTCACATAATAATGAAGCTGAGATGGCAAGGCAGTATCCCAGACAAGGAAGTCCTGGAGCAGAACGGAATCCTCAGCATCCACACCATGTTGAGGCAAGTGCAACTGCGATGGAGCGGCCACCTGGTGAGAATGGATGACGAGCGACTACCCAAGCGATTTCTACGGAGATGTCGCTCTTGGTTCTCGCAGACAGGGAGAACAAAAATGACGCTACAAGGACACGTTGAAGAAATTTCTAAAGCAACTGCAAATCAACTCGGTGACCTGGCAGGACCTCGTCTAGTACAGATCGGCATTGAGAAGATTCGTGAAGACTGGCGCAGCAATATACGAAGCCAACCGGATCACCGCTGCTAAGGCCAAAAAGGTGGCTCGCAAGTCACAAGCGCCGCATATCAACACCGCCAATGTCCAAGCTCTGCCACTGTGCCCACGCTGTCAACGCACATTCAGCGCGTGAATCGGCCTGGTCGGACATCTTCGAACTCAATGAAATAACAATCCAACAGCATCAAATTCTGCCACACCTGCCTCAAACCCCACTACGACCAACCCAACCAATAATTATCACTCTATTGATGCCCCACTGCCCACGATCATCGACACGGAAACTACTTGCCCCATTTCCACCACCTCCGACCACCTACCATCTGCTACCTCCGCCCTCCCCACCACCGTCCCCAGTCCTCATTGCTATCGTACATTCCCCTCACATATCGGCCTGGTCAGCCACTTGCGAATCCATCGCACAGAGACAGGCGAACAAGTGCCTTGAGCACCAAAACACAGTAGAGATCGCCGCCTCGAAGGAACTCAATGCCCATTTGCATTCACTCATCGCATGGGCCTGATCGGTCACATGTGCATCCATGTAAGCGGAGTCCACCGCGATGACAACACGTCTAACACACCTTACGCACCCATCGACACTTGTCACAGTCCTCCAATGAGCGTCACTAACAGTACCATTAGCATAAATCCCGCAGACTCAGCATCTCCCGACCTATCCTGTCCTTTTTGTCACCGCACATGCTCATTACGCATTGGCCTGGTCGGTCACTTGCGAATCCATCGGACACAGGCCAGAGAACCAATGCCAGGAGCACCAACATGCATCTGCAACACTGGACTCAACTGTCCGCACCGCATGGGCCTATTAGGTCACATGCGTCCGCATGAAAAAATGCGATAGAACACCGCTAGCTATACCACAACACTACATCTCTCTTAATTAACCTGTGCACCTCACGCAAAACCACCACACAAAAACATGTTTTCAGCCTGCATATCTGATCGAGAGGAAAGTATGTTCCTCGGCTCCTTCTGAATTGGCTTCTCTGCTGCATGTGTGATCTGAGCTTGAGAATATCATGGTTCGATAAGCGCTGTGGCTTAGAAGGTTACCAACTGAAATACTGGTGCTTGTGTTTGGGGGGTCAGATCGTGTACTCAGTATGACAATATGACAACTTTGGACCTCTCAAGCTTGGTGCTGATGTGAGGACCGTGTCGTTTGCAAACGATGTTCTGCATGCGTCCAAAGGCTTGGCTGGCTTTGGCGATCCGGTGGGCGACCTCATCATTGATTTCGGTGCTTCGGGTGAGGTTGCTGCCCAGGTAGGTGAAGGTGTCCACGGCTTTCAGTTGGGCGCCATCAACATTGATGCAAGATGCATTTTAGGCGGTGTTGGGCGGCAACTGATGAATGACCACCGTTTTCTCTGAGTGGATAATCAGTCAGAAATTGCCGCAAGCGGCAGCGTGTCCCTTCTGTCGTTGCGTTGAGAGTGCAGTTGTCGGCGAAGAGAATTGTGCGGATGTTGGCTGGGGATACACGCGACTGGGAGAGTGTCAGCCGTTGATTGAGAAGTTGACCATCCATCCGGTAGGCGATGCGGATCCCGGGGCATTCGTCACCATAGGCTTCCAGTAACATCGTAGACAACATGAGACTAAAGAGGATAGGCGAGAGAACGCATACCTGCTTAATTCCGTTGGTCACAGCGAATGCCTCTGATACGGCTCCATTGTCCGTGACGCGCGCCATCGTGCCAGCAAGATCTGACGTACCCTGGGAATTAATTGCTCAGGGACAGCTGAATCTCTGCATGATCTTCTACAGTCCTTCGCGATTCACCACCTCAAAGACTTTCGTCAGATCCACGAAGGTAGTGTAGAGGTGAGTCCATATCTCCTGGCACTTCTCTTGCAGGTGGCGAGCGGCGAAGATCAGGTCGATTGTTCCTTGGTGTCATCGGAAGCCACATTAGCTTTCAGGGAGCATTCTCGCTCCAGGTGAACGTTCAGGCGATTTAGGAGAATGCGGGCGAAGATCTTTCCGGTGAAGTTCAGCAGCGAGATTCCTCGGTGGTTGTCGCAGAGTTGGCGGCTCCCTTTCTTCTTGTAGAGGTGGACAATGGTTGCGTCTTTGAAATCCTTAGGGACTTGTCTTTGGTGCCACATCTCCTGGAAGAGCACCGTGAGTCGGTTCATCAGCTGGGGTCCGCCATGCTTGTAAATCTCAGCAGGGATCGAGTCCGAGTCAGGTGCTTTCCCGCTGGAGAGTTGCTGCACGGCCCTGATGGTTTCTTGGAGAGAGGGCGAGAGATCAAGGTCGGCGTTGATTTCCACTTCAGGCAGGCGATTTATGGCGGCGTCGGAGATGGTGGAGGGCTGATTGAGAACACTTAGGAAATGTTCTGCCCGTCGCTTCAGGATTTGCGTCTTCTCCGTGAGTAGCGTCTTGCCGTCGGCACTGAAAAGAGGGGCAGCGCCTTTGACGGGAGGCCCGTAGACAACCTTGGTGGCGGCGAAGAAGTTCTTCTATTCGTTTTGGTCCGCGAAACCTTCGAGTTCCTCGGCTTTGCGCGTCATCCAGGCATCCTGCATCTCCCACAGCCGTTGCTGTACAAGGCGGTGACTTCGGTAGAAGGCTGTCTTGTTTACAGCGGTAGGGCTGATCGACGTAGGCTTTGTGTAACTGGTTCTTCTCAACGAGCAGAGCGTTGATAGCTGTGTCGTTGTCATCGAACCAGTCTTGGTGCTAACGACGTGCGCGGCCGAGGACATCCAGGGCGGTGGATTGAATGGTGTCATTCAGCTGACACCAGCGGTGCTCTACGGAGATGTCCGCGTCGGCGACTGGAAGGTTGGCTAGTCTGTTGGTCAGTTCGTTGCTGAAAAAGAGATGGTGAGGAAGCAAATTCAACAAAATAGTATTCAACTTACCTTGTATTCGCTTACCTTGGGGTCTTCTGTGTGGTTGCAGACCAAGCCTCATCTT
>WEDG01000880.1:0-27500 GCA_017591395.1 Schistocephalus solidus | reverse complement strand
GTAGGAGGGCCTTCGAGTTTTCCAGTCGAAAGCCCGAGGAAAAATTTACTGATCAGCGTTCTGACTTTCACTTCAGCTCAACCGGTGAACGCGCTTCTTGCTCGAGTTAAAACTCCTGATTGCAGTGGACAGAGCCACCAGTTTATGGCGCATTGATCAACTGTTTCACCTTATACTCAACGAAAAACAAGTGTGGGTCTATGTGCTCTGACCACCCATGAGGCCCTGGGGTTCAGTGAGATGATTATCTGAGGAAGAGGAGGACAGAAATCAAATTAAATCGAAGGCGTGATGTACACAGCGTTCGCGGGAGTCTCGATATCAGCTTCTTTACAAAAATTAGGAATAAGGCTATGGTGGAGCTAATTTACATAATTCAACCGTATAGCTGCATAACAGAGAGAGTATTTTGTCCGTGAGTTTAAAACAAGACTGAAATTCAGTGCCCTCCATGACTTGATAATTGTGTAGTTCACTCACACTGAAGATATCTAAGGTTGTCATAGTTACTATTTTTTATCATGACAGCAGTGTTCGGCTTCATGCATCATCAACCAACCTTCCTAAAGAGCATGAAGGCGACTGC
The DNA here is from genome assembly GCA_017591395.1 of Schistocephalus solidus. NCBI lineage: Eukaryota > Metazoa > Platyhelminthes > Cestoda > Diphyllobothriidea > Diphyllobothriidae > Schistocephalus > Schistocephalus solidus. The sequence goes on along the minus strand of WEDG01000880.1, from coordinate 26,914 downwards.
TTGTGGAATGACTGAGAAAAAGTGCCATAAATATCACGACGATTTGGTACGGTTTTGGCAGTCCAAAAACCAAATATGCACTGACCTTTTGTTTTATTACTTGTCTCACCCTTCTGGAGAAAACATCCACTGACAGTTTGTTTTATATTTCTAACAGAATGTGCATTCAGATGGCATTTTGTGTCAGGCTTCTTACTGTCTCTAGTTGAAGAAAATTAATTAAGCAAAGCTTACAAAGTCTAACGACGAATGGTTTAAAATAAGCGATGAATAGGTTACACTTGCCCATAGATTCTCAACTAGGTATAGACGGATATTTTTGATGAAGAGCGTACTAAGGCGCATTTGAAATCATTAAGTCATGGTGATCCCCTGTTTGTCTATGTCCACCAAACGACCCTAAATAATTGGTATTTAAAAGGCTTAAACCAAGAAACTCGAGCTGAGAAATCTTAGGTTACATAAAGAAGCCCTCTATATTAAAAATGGTAGAAATTGATTGGGCATTTTGGAATGAGTTTTTAAATGAAAACGGCTCCAGGATACCGAACTAAATATGCCTCGCGTTTTAACATAGATGGCATATAATCAGCAACGCAAATCAATACGAAACAGCAGGGCCATTTTTCAGTGCGCATAGACTAAACAACGGAAATGATAATTTCCGGATGATATGGGAAAAAAGGGAGGTAAAGTTAACTCGCAAAGGGTTACGTGTCAATCGGGGACTGGAATTATCAAAACATGTTGAAGTTGAGCACGTGATCTAACTGTTTGTACAGGTCAGATTTCTGTCTCCGTATGTAGGCTGCTTTAAATAGCACATTGCCCGAGTCGATCGTGCCAGAAAAAGTAAAGAAAGGTTGCTCTGTGGCCAACGGATTGGCCACTATCTAGGAGGTGATTTATGATAGAATAGCAAGGGATTTTATTTTCCTGTTTTAAAATGGCCTGACTATCCGGTGCCTTTGCTTGTAGCCAATGTACTTGACGTGGAATAACATGGTATCCTTTGTCCATGGAATTTGAATAGTTTTACAAATATTAAAGCTATTTAAATTTAACGGGCAAAGTATACCTTATAAAAACATACGAATTATGTTTATGAATTCACATGCAGTTGTGGATGCGACTACAGTGGGTGATCATAGACACACCTGGCAGCCAGGTAAGTTAAATACCTGCCTAAAATGGTAAGGGAGGCAGAAACAAAAATCTATGTAATGAGCTGAACCAAGTGCTCAAGCTGAAATCATTTAGGTCATCCTCAGTCCTTTCATTGACACCTACCCCTTGAACTGTTTGCATTCTCTTTCTTGCTTAAGTTACCTTTTCATTTATTAGTCTGTTTGCTTTGAAAGAAGACTTTGCTGTTTGGCATTGTTTTTTTACAAATTTTATTTGCTATTACTTCTTTTTACTTATCTGTTTATAAGTTGTCGTGAAATATTTTATTATGACTAAATTGATGTCAATGCTTGTTTTAAATATATAAAGAGCAAAAATTTCTTCAATGCTTCCACGAAAGATGGTTTGGCAGATGATAATGATTTGGTATAATAAAAATGGGTAACTAGAAGAAAGTTAAGTCTAAAGGAAAACCAGAGATTTAAACCAGAGTAGGTAGAATGGAATGAACGTGAAGAATTTAATTTCAAAACAGATTGATAATGTGAGGTGTTGTATGGCGTATGTTGACCAACCTTCAAAACATATGTACGTGTCTCAATCACCGAATGAACGAACGGCGTCTCGTATGCGCAGTTTGGCTATTCACATAAGTGCATTGGCTTAATCAAAAATTACTGAGAACACCTGCTCACCATTCTTTACTTTACTCTAGTTGCTGTAGACCTAGTGGTTAGAACTAGTTCAGATTCTGTATGCGAAAAAATCTATTTAGGTGGTTATTTTTGCGTTACGTCTTTCATAAACATCTTTTGATTTTGAAAAAATGCTTGACTTAAACACTACCATTTACAAGGCAATAATATTTCCAAAGGAAAAATCCGCAAGTGAGCAACTTATCTGCTACACTTTTAAGATGAATGCCGTTCGCTAATGGAAATTATTGGCTCAAATATTAATGCGTCACTGTTTAGACAGACTAGAAAAATGCACGCTACATCAGTGTGTATAGTAGAGGGGCTATCTCATCAAATGCCTTCCGATATTCTAAAAAGTGTTATCGATTCGAAAATATTATTAAAGTAACTTGGAAATATTAAATGACATACAGGCTTATCCTAAGAAATTTCATTCCGACCAGAATGCCGGCTTTTAAACTAGTTTCTCTTCGGTTGTTTGCGGATACGTTGTAAAAAGCGGCTGTTTAAATAATATGAATTTTGTTATATATTTTCAATGCCATTCAAAGTTGAAATCCTATTGATAAACTGCGTATATAAAAATAAGCTTTCCTACAATAATTTGCTAGCAAATAACGTCTTATTAAAAAAATTACGCTCAAAGGAAAAGTATATTTGCGTTATGAAAACGTTTTCAATTCCCGAATAGGTTCAAGGCCGATCTGCTGTTCAACATACATCCTGGGTTTACAACTAAAAGCTGTTAATTTTCCGTGTAACAAAAGCTAAACATTGCTATGAACTGTGAGGGAGACGATATATGTGCTACTAAAAGGTTCTATTAAATCTAGAGCATGTTGTATCTTCTACAAGCACCATTGACAAATGGATAGATATGTTGCTCTGTATATGGATATTTCGTGGTCTTCAAAATTATCATCATTAGACATTTTTAAAACTGAAATCATACCTTTCTTTGAGTATATAAATGTACAAAGACGTACTTTTTCTACCAGCTTAGAGCAAGAAATAATAGTTTTATGCATTATTTTCTATCAACTGTATTTGAATTTATAAGGGCATCCAAAACAATGGGAGAACGGGAAACTGCTTGAATAGTTATTTTTTACAAAGTACTTTTTGCCGTCAGCCGAAAAAGAAATTCATTCCAAAGCCGAATTTCTGGTGTGCCTGAACTATTTATAGATAAGCTGCAGAATATTTAATACTGTAAATCCACTTAATTAATCTTTTCCCATCAGCATTCTATTTTATAGTTCCAGTTAAAAATATCATGTATTTTATGCATTAAGCTTTCAGGGGCTCTACGTAGTTCATTTGTGTTGATCAGCTTTATCGGCGAAGGTACGGTAACATCTCTGGCTTTTCGACTGTTTCTCACCATCGTTACCGTCCTCCGGAGATCAAACTACTAAGCTTCAACATGAACGAAAACGTCGCTTCTATCCTGCTATCCTGATATATCAGCCAAATACACCACATAGGCTTGTACGTCACGCAGGGTTTACCTGACTGACAAATTTCGTTCAGTGGTCTTTGGCGTCCGTGACAGTTGCTGTGATAGCTACGTTATGTTTTTCCTACCATACTGCGAATGACACTCTATGGAAGGTTGAGATGCCTGGTCAAAGAACAAGGCACCACTGACGTCACAAAATGTAATTTGAATGTCGGTCAAAGATATGTGTTACCGTCCCATTATGAATGCCCTTAAAAACTTATATTGACTTAAAGTACAACCCATTTACCCTGTGAACTATTAAAAAACAAAAGACCGGTTTTCTATGGACCAGCAAAGAGAATCGTCTTAATTCTCATCACAGCAGAAGAAGATTCGACCACTAACGTAAGACGTTTATTGACCTGATGATTCAGAGTAGGTGACGATCGCATGAGCTGCAAGCTGTTTGAATGTTATTTCTCCTAGCGCCAGTCAATTAACAAGCACGACGACCTCCCACCTTCATAACCTTATTGAGAATTTACCTGGGTAGAGTACTTAATCAAGCGCTGAGAGCACGATCAAAGAGCAGTTCCAATGATGTTGAGCCAAATTGCCCAATAATTTTTACGGCAGGGAAATAACGGCGATGATGACTCGGATGAGGACCAACAAGTTATCTTCACATCAACTACGACCTCGCAGCGATAAAAGCAAGTGTTAATGAATTAAAGTAGGAAATTGGTTGTGATTCTTTTACTTCCTTGCCAACCATGGGTTATGCATACAGAACTGAGCTTAAACTATCTAGGATAAAACGTGGTGCTATACAAAATACCCTCTGGATCTTCAGCTACTCAAAATACCCTAGGTACATGTGTTACGGTCAATTCCCTTTTTCCATCAATTGAACCCCTCACAATACGATTTATTTTCTGGTGTGACTGAGTTCGCAGTCTGTTACAACCAACGCAAGAGCAACATCAACAGATAGGATTAGATATTTATGGCAGTTCAAACTGAAATGTATACTTGGAGGAAACCCGTCTTCCGGAGTAGTTAATTATTGTATCATATCGGTACATGCGGCTCATACCTGACATCTTATGTATCCCAAAATTATTAGCTGCTTAGGGCACCATTTTTAAAAAAGCGATTGAACGTGGAGAATAGCAATCATCAGATGGCATCTTTTTAATTCTGAAAAATTTTAAAGTTCCTTCACTAACCATGCATGGAAACAGAAATTTAAGCCTCTGAAGTTGAGGGGTGTATATTTTTATTCCATTCTCTTAATTTCAGTCACTTTGGGTGTCTAGACCTATCCGTATTTACCAGCACGTTGCTAATATAGAGGTTTGTAGTATTCAAGAGAAGATTATAATTATAAGGAAAATAACAAAAAGAAAAAATGAAAACTTTAAAATGCAGAACACGCGAAGTATGCTCCCTATTCTTTCTCAAAACATTATTGAAGGCATACACACCGCCAGCAAACACACTGTGAGTGGTATTTATGTTATTGGTGTTACATGCGTAATCCGTCGTATTTTCCATCCTCTAAACTTCATCCCGGATCATTTTCGGATGACGAGTTGTTATCTCCATTTCAAAATAGTCAGCTTTTCCCTTGTAACAAGCTTATTTTTTCAGCATATTCTCTTAATACATATAAAGGCACATTTGTAAACTGCAAAGTTCTTTTTCTTACGACCAGAATTTCGGAACACCGTGCATTAAATGAAACCAGGATTTTTTAATTTGATGGTGGTGCAAAGGATTTTGTGCTTTTCTCATTTTAAACGACAGTTTGATAAAGAAAAAGTAAATGGACATTTGTTCTTAACGTTTTCTAAAACGTTTTAAACGTTTTAACTAGGAAATGTTCCCCAATTAGAGATTTAATTTAAATTTCTACCTATCGACAGTCGCATTATCTGCGTAATTTATATCTCTCAGTGTAATCGCTTTTGTTCTTGCAGGGTATGACATTCCAGACTTTATTTAACAGCTGACTAAAATATTTACCTGAAGGGCAAACGGATTAGATAAAAACTCACTGGCACGCCTGACGACTGGGGAACATTTAGCCAGTTCATACATCCTGAATGCAGCCTCCAGAGAGGTTGACTCTGCCGTAGAACCTGACTCGGAGGATGATGAAGCGGAGGAGAAGGAGGAAGAGAAGGAATGGGTGACGGAACCCAACTCACTGGATTCACAACAGGAACAGTAGGAGTTTGGTCGAGGAGCAGGAGGAGGGAGAGTCCATCGAAGCGCGCGCAGAAGCGACAGCGCTCACCGCTCTACCATGCTTGTCACCACGAACATCGAAACTGACCCGTCTCGTGTGTTTGGGTGTCCGTCTCATTGTTTGGCCAGTCGCTAGACAGGGTTTGGACGATAAGTAATTCCAATTCGCGTCGGCTCCGGGATTGTTTTGGCTGAAGGATTGTCTTGGTTGCTCTCTCGACATCGTTGCGGCAGGGGAAATGGAGACGGGCATGGAGGCGTGAAGGGGGAGGGAAGGAAACGCGCGCGTAAGGAGAACCGTGTTGTTTGAAGCCGCGGCGTTTTCGAAAAGCACGAGAACTCGACGACCGGTTCGCAGTGGGCCTTTGTGTTGCTGTCGCAGAAGCGGTGCAGAGTGGGTGTGGCCGGCAGCGGTGACAGAACCCTGATTGGTTAACCGGACCAGTTTGGCCTCCGGTCTTTGCGTATCCGCGTGACTGATGGGGAGACTGGTGACCGCCGGCTGTATATACTCGGTTTGATTCCTATCTAGCTGATTAGCCGACGGTTTCTGAGACACATAAAAAAGCATGCCGGTATAGGAAGGTGGTGACAATGGGGATATGCGGCCACACTCGTAGTTAGAAAACGACCACACAGACAAAGGAAGTTTGTTATTGTGTGCGGCTACCAGCTTCATAGAAGAGCATTCTTTTTGGACAGCAAATACGATGAAAAAGCCGAGTGGATAATTTTAAACGCTCTCTGTTCAGGTCACACAGATGGGAACGCGTTGATTCGATTAATATTGAACAGGGCGAGATTACTCTGTATCTCACTTTCTTGTAAGTTAGTCATTATCACCTGTCTAAAAGCTGCTATAATTCAAAGATAAGCTGAGGAGTCATCCACGTTCCATTAATTTAAGAAGGCCGTATCTTCGCTAATTCATCAGTAAACAAGTTATCCAGACGACTTTTAAAAACTATCATTACCCATCCATCATAGACTATCTAATTTGGGGAATTTAATTGCTACAATTCTTGTAAATTGCTTATCCTTAACTGGCGATGAGTCTGATGATGAACTCATGTGTGAATCCGAAGGTTCTGGAGAATAAAATTATTCTTTGCCCATCGCATTTCCTTTTTATCAAGTTCCTCTTGAAAATCCCATCAGAGAACCTCTGATCAAAAGTCAGGCTTCTTAAACTCCATCCATGTCTACTGAATACTTTACCAATAAAAAATCTGTCAGCGTTTGAAGAGCTAAAAGTATTCATAACAAACACTTATTCCTGCTAAACTACTCAAGCATGCACTGGATACTGTAATTTCGCTGATGAAATCTCACCGATCGCTCATAGAACTCACTCGTTCCGCTCGACCTTGAGATTCACTCTTGAGCCCCGTCAGCAGCCGCGCAGCGGCTAGTATTAGAAGAGGCGGATGAATATTGCCGGCACTATTCTGATAAACGGGTAGCGAGTTCACTGCTCGGGTGGTACCCCACGTATGGTTGGGTATTACTGGCTGGTATTACTGGCACTTCCACTCCGTGAGATCCGAGCCAGGTGTGGTGGTACGCCCAGGGGCGGCTCCGGCCGCGCCAGTCACCTGCGCCCTCTCCCATCACCGGTATTCTTGACCCTGGCATGACACCGGGCTCCGGTGGGGGAGGAGGAGAGAGTGCGGTAGCTGCAGCGCAAGGCTAATATCACTTAAAACTAATTCACGCGCAAGTCACCGTCCCTGCACCACCTGGTGTGGAGCATACGGTGGACCTCGTCGAAATCGACTTTCGAACTGTCACTGGCTGACGACGGCTAATAAGCCAGGAATGGCCATTCCAGTCTCCTTGTCTTTGCTCGCAATATTCATATGCCTCTTCTGCTACTACTCGCTGCGAGGCTGCTGGCGGAGCTCGAGAGTGAGCCTCAGGGCAGAGCGGAACGAGCGAGTTCCCGATCTCAACCGGCAAGTCAACGAGCCCGTGGCTTAAGGATTAGAACGCTGGAATTCTGATCAACAGGTCGCGGGTTTGATACCTGGGTGGTGAACCATCTGGAGTTGGTATGAATGGCTGAAGACTACTTATACGCCAGAAGTGACCATTACAGGCTCCCTTGTCTTTGATGGCAAAATTTATCTGACAGGGCCGTAATCTGCGATTATGTGACGAGTAGATTCAGGAGATATAAACAAATGCCCAATGTAAACTAATTTAACGCCAGCTTATTTGACTGAATGGGAGACTTGCGCCCGTTTATTCGCAAACTTGCCCAAAATAGAGTATTTATCAGGCATGTGGACGCTCAGACAGTTTTCAGCCCAGCATATAGGTCAGATTCATTGGTGCGTGGTAAATTTCGCATCAGATGTAGGCTCTCTTGCTCGAATTAGCATTTATCGCCCATAAATCCGTAGATTTCTATTGCCAATGTAGGCTTTATGTAGAGAACAGTAGGTTACTCAAAAGTGAGATAGGCCATGTAAAATAAAGTTAAAATAGAACCATTGTCCAATCCAGCAACAGCCTGCTGGTCGCGGGACCGGCGGCCCCCCTTATGAATTTCCTTCAGACGACATTTTTAAACTGAAACATATAAGGTGACGGAAGTCACGCCCTAGTTGGTCTTGACCAATTAAATTTATATTCCCACTCGCGTTTGCGTTTTTAAAACCCTAAAGTCATCTGAATAACAAATTTGACCTACATTATCTACATTTACGCCATTCTTTAAAGCTCATTTCCACCTGATGGTTGCTCACTGGTTGTTTTTATTCGGAACTTCTTACCATAAATAGAAAATGGGATTAGTAGTTGGGACAGGTGCGTTCAGTAAAATCCGAATAAAGGAAGAAAAGTCCGGAATAAATATTGCATTTCTCTCGAATCAGCAATAACTTTGACTTTTCTAACCTGCATTTAGTTCGCTATGCCAGAGTGCTGAATGAATATACTCAGCTCATACACGACAGTTCGACCGTCATAGTCCGATTATGTCCACCGTATGCACCATGGAAGGGTGGAGCAGGGACCGTGACTTGCGCGTGAATTAGTTTTAAGCGATAGCTGCCTTGCGCTGTAGCTACCGCACTATCTCCTCCTCCCCCACCTGAGCCCGGTGTCAAGACAGAGTCAAGAAGACCGGAGGCGGGAGAGGACGCAGGTGGCTGGCGCGGTCGGGTCCCCTAAGTCCTAGCCGCCCCTAGGCGTGCCACCACACCTCCCATGTTTGGCATTTGTTAGCGGAGCGCAACCCGAATAACGCATGCCATGCCCTGATGTGGCCCCCGTGTTGGTCCAACGCATCTACCACGTGGCCCGTTTAGGGGGCACTGGCCCGTTTAGGGGGCACAACTCAGCTCATAACAGGTCGGTGAACGACTGTCCCATCTGACAGCATACTCCTGCCCCCGCCCAGGAACCCCGGCATCGATGTAAATTCGTTTGGCTGCGTAATCGAGAGCTAGAGATGGAGCTATATGTTTTCCTGACCTGGGTATGCTCACTTTAGCTGGATGGTAAATGAGTCAGAAATGGTCACTTCGGTCTTTCTGATTTTTGCAATAAGGCGTCTCGTTTGATAATCAGCCGGCCAAGCAAACGTCTGGACAGGAAACAGCACGTCAGTATTGCGTCAAAATATCTCAGTCAATCGTTAATTGCCATGCAATGTGACTTTTATGTTTATTGTGGTTCCATTTAAAGCTATGAGATATTTTGTCCAGGGAAGTAAATGTCCGTGGGAACGTTGAGTTCTTTCATTATTATCAATCAACATTATTCAAAGTCCTCATTGGAAACAATCCTTCGTATTTACCTATTTTATTCAAACTTATTATACACGCAGACCATATACCGATATTCAACATTAAAATCAACATCGAGAAAGACAATACTAATCTCGCGGATATAACTGAATTTGGGAAAGCCCTTTATCTAACTCCGGGTATGTCCCTATTACTTGCTTTCTGTCACATCACTGCAACATGAAATATTAAAACAATGTTCTCTTTTAAATTATCCAAAATATGCTCTACTACTTTCCAAAAAGATAAGCTTCAGCTGCGTTTTGTGCATACACTGCCTCGTCGTGAAAGCTTTTCGGAGAGGAAATAAAGAGATGTAGTTGTACAGTACAGCAGACTGCCTAACTAATGAAATTTCGAGATCAAAATTTGGGTTGCTGATATGACACGCTTTAAACGGTTATTTTTTACAAAATTAAATTGATGCGCAGAAAGTTGTTTACTAATGCACCGTTCACTTCATGTCTGTTTATTAAAGGGGGAACGGGGCCAATCAGTGTCAAATCCAATGTTTCTTGTTATGCATGAATTTTCGTATGCTACTAAAAACTACAGATCAAGACATTTTTTCGGTGTTGTACTATAAACGAATACTTATATATGCTGGACAAATTTTCTATGTAGCCCTTCCGAGAAATGCAAATTTGGTTTTTTTTCAAAAATCAGGTAAATTCCGGGATGAAAAATCGTATTGTTTTCGGGAAAACAAGGGCAAATCCAGTCTACAAAATGCAGTTTTGCAACTTTCTGACGTTTGTATTAAAAACTTTGTAATAAATTTGTATGACCTTATCTTGTTTTACGACACCGATAAGTAGGAACGTAAATATGCATATCTGGAGTAGTCGTTACAAGCAAATACTTTTTGCTGCCACGGCGTACGCGGAAGATGTCCAGACAATTTCTAGCTACAACCGAACCTGAAGGAATTCGGAACATTTAAACAGAAGGGCAGAAGATTGCCATTTTTTGCAAACTTTAAATGTATATTCGGCTACTCTTTTGTCCATCCGAAATCTTATAGCGGGACCGAAAACTAAAAAATAGAGCAAAAAACGCCCCAATAGAAATAAATAAGTGGTTTCTTTAATTTTCAGCAAACACTGCATCGCTAGTTTTCAGCGAAGTTGAAAAACCGGTCAAACGTCCTCAATTTTTCCTTGACCTGACCTTGGAATTTGGTTAGATACGCAGATATTCGACGATGACATATCTGCTTAAAGTAGTTTTATAAAGGTAACATATTATAAATCGCTTCAAAGTAGTCGTAGGCATATTAATTGCCGATTTGTTTTGTTGGTGTTTATTCTTCCCGGCAACGAGTTTTCGTGTTTCGGTCAGTCCACACATTTGACCCAAACGGCCGCCTGTATAAGAAAGAATGTCTCACTTCTGCGATAAATGCTTTTGAGAAATATCTTATTCTAAAGTTTATGACAAACACATGGAAATATGTATATATATACTTATAGGAACTTGACTGAAAACACTGAAATTCGTAAAGTATTCACCAATATTTCAAGGGTGATCTGCTTTTAACAAAAATTTAACAAAATGAATTTCCTCTTACTATACATAAAATTTTCCATTTACAATTGCAACCGACAGTTCGATTCAAATGTATTAGCCAGTTAACGGCCTATCAATATGTGAGCTTGTGAAATATTTTATTTCTGTGTAGGTCTTGTCGGTGCAATAAAACAAAAATCTGTTTGTCTTAGTCAAACGCAACTTAAACAGTATATAAACGAAAAACCGATTCTCGTGAAAACGTGTTAGTATATACAGTCAAGATTTAGGCTGTTTGGTACCGGGACAACTTTCCATTGCTCATAATTTTCGAAGGCTGCGTTTGTGGAATTTACACTAATGGACCATTTTCCAAAGTAATTATACTTATTTGGCCGTATTCGCTCATTTGTTTACATGTACAGGTATACTGTACATTTAAAACTGCGGTTTAATTAGCTACAACGAGTTTTTACGTTTTCGGAATTTGCTGTTTTTCTTAAAAATTGCATTTCAAAATAACAATATTAATTTGTACACCAAAATATGCTTTCTTTTTAAGAACGGTCGTATTCTTACTGCTGTAAAACCTTGGAGACGCAGTTAAGACGATTTAGCGTAACGGGCCTTTTCTTTTGAAGTTCATGAGAGTTCATTAGTCATGGCAGATTTTGTATGTCATTCGAGTCGTAATCAAGTTAAGAGTGTGGAACATGGCCACGGATATCGCCTGGTCCACCTGAATTCGCTTTAATTTTACTTTTAGAGATCAAGCAATGACTCGCGCGTTTTTTTCTCACCTACTCCTATTGGTTGTGCTGACATTTTACTAGTCTTCATCGCATTCAACTATCCTTGTAGATTTTACAACTCTGTGTGTCATACCTCCCATCCCCAGGCTGGATCAGGCATTTGTTGCTTGCTTACATGTGCTGAGAGGGTCAACGATTTGACAGCCTGTTCGATGGCATTAGAATGCAAAATTGATTCCAACTGTCAGTAGGCCCAATTTTAACTGAGTGAATTGACAGTCAAACTCTAGGTCAAAAGACGAATGCTTAAATCCACCTCCCGCTATACTCGCTGGATTGCAGACGGCAGGTTTTTGTCGTACTTTGGGTTCGACTGCATCCATGACTTGGTGGTTTTGGACACCACACTGTTGAATTTATTGCTGCAATTGTCCTCCAACTAGCTAAACAGTATAATGAGTACGCAATTCATCCGTTTATTTTCCGTCCTTCGCATCACTCACGATTGGGTTTTTATGATATTTTCCTCGAAAGCCTCAAACATTTTCTATTCCACTGACTGCATAAGTCAGAAATTGGAATTTCTAGATGTTTAATAGAGAATGCCAAAGTTAGCAAGAGGCTAGCTTATTCTGGTGTCTAGAAACACTTCTGGAATAAGATGTATATGACGCATCACTACGTAGATTAAATTATATTATATACTATAAAGTATTCTTAAAGTGCATGCATATCCTTGTCTTCCAATCCGGACTAGTAAGTAGGAGGACAATCTTCTACTTATGCCGCAGTTCTGTCCATAGTTCTTTGAAAAAAAATTTGATGACAATCGAGTAGGTTGCCCAACTGAAAACATTCGAAGCAACGACAACTGTTACACAGGGATTTTGCTAATAGAAGATTTATTGGTACATTCAGATATAGTGAAAGATAGCTATTTTTGAGAAACAAAAGTAAAATATGCCCTTAACAACATTTGCCTGTTCAAATGCATCAACAGATTATAAAAACCCGAGTGCACATGTTAAATACTGAAATTTAGGAACTATAAACAAGTGGAACAAATGAAAATTGATGGCATTGTTTAGATAATCCAAGTGAAATGATCTTAGCCATGATGACCAATAAAACTAAATAACCAAGGAAACATAATTTATCGTTAAATGGTCAGTGTTATTGGTGGCTGTTGTCATTGCTTGAAGTTTGATCTTTACGTAATTTACTCGCCTACACTAGATGACACTTAGTGTTCCATTCAGCTGCTCTTAACCTCTTTGTTTCGTGAGACAAAAACGACACTCAGAGGGGTTTAAATATGATGGGTTGTACAACAGTAATCGGATGCTCTGCTCCATCGTGTGATTCCAGGGGGTTCCCACGAGCTGAAAGATCCTACCTGAGGGTCCATGCTCGTCAATTGAGTTCGTCAGATTCGATACCTAATGCCAGTGAGCCTCTTGGTGTGAAGGGAGAGACGTTCATCGGATGGCTACGGTGTCTCTAGTGTGGTGATTACAGCGATCGGCATTTTAGTGATTGCAAAAATATGGATTTGGATGGTGAGGATTAGAATGATGTACATTGGCTGGAATCATAGGAACTCCTTACTTTAGTCCAGACGGTATGAAAAGATTTGTCTTCCATGAAAGTTAGTAACAGTACTTGAAATTAATGAGTTGACAAGGCTAACTACGAAGCAACCGGAAATTATCGGTTTTAAAATATTCATATAACGTCTCTTATAGTTTTGAAAGATTTGAGGGATTCTTTTAGACTCCCAATTGAAACATTCAACGAAAGGATGGCAAAATCCACTTTTAGAACGATGACGAGAAGTTCGTTATAGCATCTCCGCACGATTTTAATTAAAAAAGGCAATATACTCATTTTATTTTTTTCCAGGTGTTGAGATGAAAGGCATCCACATGCGACGAAATAAGCTTCAGAAAACCTCAGTTTGGCACACTGAATCTCCTTGAATTCTATAAAATATCTAACTACAGGTCACGTAACGGAACCTTACCAAATTATTGATCCCAAGTACTGCAGGACACAGAAGAATTAGTTGTTTATTTATTTTACGTAACCAGTAGGGAAAAGGCCGCCAAAGAAAATTTTGATCACTCCAAAATAAAAACAAAGACCTTTACCAATTTACCACGAGCTAGAAAGGCTTTGCTTTTATTTTGAGAGGGAGAAGATGCCGGAAAAAATGAGTAGACCTCATAGTTCAATCAACTCCAAGCTACAGAGTTCGAAAATGTTCAGGCTAGCAGTCATGCAGTACCTCCAATTACTTCACTGACTTCGATTCGTAGTATGTGGGAAGTCATTTCACTTGACATGGAAAGGCAATAACAGGCCTCATGCGATGAACCAATCGGCCTGCAATCTTTACACGACGAACAGTCGAGTTGAGCGCCAAAACATAGATTGCTTGTTTACAACACTGACTCCCGCCACTGGATTCCCTTCCCATGCGATCAGAAAACATTTTCCTTTTGGTGAACATTGGCAAAAGTTAAATGGGCCAAATGGAGCACAGGAAAGGCATTACAGAATTCCAAAGCTGACTAGATATCTCCATCCGTCTACTCCTATACCACTAGGCTGATTGAGCCGTCGTTCGATGTGCATGTGTTCAGGTCATAGCGTTAGTCATCTGGTTAGTAGGGAATGAGAGGGGGACAAATAAAGGCTAGCCATCGCTAAAGTTTTTAATTAAATTTCTGCAAACAACGCCCTATGGCCTAGGTTCATACACTTATATATTTTGTAATCAGGTGGGAGGCTTTCGGTGGTGACTAATGAAGTCCATCCACTCCTTTCTACCGCTCCTTGCCAAACCGCATGTGGATGAGGAGGAGGAACGATGGGTGGAAAGGCAAGGATACACCGCGTACGCACACGCACTTATGAGAGTCTAATTATGTTTTGGAAAGCTGTAACAATACCTGACGAAGTTTCAGGGTCTCGTCGGGCCGACTATCCACGTCGTTGTTAACTGATGCTAAGGTATAATGCCTGGGAATAAAGCATCTAGCCCGGGGCCCCAAAAGACAACATGCAAACGTTAAGTTAGCACCTGCTTGTCATTCTCCCATGCACGTTTGCGGACAGCGCTTTCTTAGCGGAAACAGCGAATCTAATCTTACTTTTCACGCGCTGAAAGGGCCGCTAAATTGGGACGAGGAGGACATTAGCAAGTTTGGTGGTTCAATAGGCTTAGCTTGCACAGGGATCAACATCAGCGCGCAAGAATCCTCAAGGACTTGGTGGGGAGAACGACTGAGGACGGCAATCAATACAAAGATAAAAAGGATGTAATGGCTACGTCTGGCAGAAGCGATTTAAATTCAATTTAAGAAAATAGAGACTGCTGTAATCATATTACTCATCCGGAGGAAAACATAAGCAATCCACAGACTGAAACATTTCTGCTAAACTTTAGCTTTTCAACCCGACCTGACTGCTTGGTTTATTGCATTCGCAATGAAAGCAAATTGTGCACTCTTAAAATTTGGAAATTAAATATATAATTAAAATCAAAACAAATATACCCATACGGTGTCCTATGTGACACAATTTCTCAGTTCTGTTTACGCAGATTATTTCGAGTTTACGAATTTTAATTGAAATGGTTTAATCTGAGTTCACAATGCAACTCCCCGTTGCCTGAAAAGCCGCAGTGGGAGTGGTACGTACAGTACGTGCCCTATCTCATGAAATCTCATGAATTTCATGAGATAGGGCACCTTATGGGAAATCAGCCCACACTGGGTCCCCCAAAGTTTAACGGGAGTAAATAAATGACCGTTCTTAAAAAGAAGGCATATTATGCTTTAGAAATTAACATTGCATTGTTTAGAAATACTATTTTCTTAGAAAAGCGGGAAATTCCCGAAACTTGAAAAATCAGATGAGCTAATAAACCTTGAGTTTTAATGGTACACAGTGCTTGTCCATGTAAACAAACGAGTAAATAAAACATCATAAGTAGAATTAATTTTGAAAATAGTTCGTTAGCATATATTACACGGCCGTAGTCTACCAGATTAAGTGCAAGGGAAATTATGGCCGTTACCGAAACAGCCTCAATTTTGAATATATATTTCAACACGGTTTCACGAGAATCGGTGGTTTCTTCTTCCGTTTATACATTGCTTAATATGTGTTTAACTAAGGCAAACAGATTTTCACTTGATTGCGCTGGCAGGGACGTCATAGGAATAAAATATTTCATGAGCTGATATGCTGGTCAGTGACTAATAAATTTCAGAAGAATTGTTAGGTGAAATCATAAACGTAACATTTTATGCATATTGAGAGGACTTTCCAATTGTTAAATTTCTTCACAAGTAGTTCGGGTTTTGGATTACGATGAATTTCAGATCGTCCTTGAAATGGTGGTAAATACTTTACGTTTTCCTGTTTCCTGTCTATTGTCCATAAATGTAGATTTTATTGTATGTGCTTATCAATACTTTTAAAATAAGATGCGTCTTAAAGGTATTTACCGAAATAACGAGTTCTGACATAGTCTTCTACTGCAGATGGCCATTTGGGTCATATTTGTAGACTCTCTAAAAATGAAAACTCGTTGACGAGAAGAATTAACACCCGCAGCATAATTCTGCAATAAGTATGCTTAAGACTGATTTTAAAAAACACTCTTATAATAAGTTACCTCTTAAAAAACACTTTAATTAGATATTTTATTATCGAATGTCTGCATAGTCAGCCGTTTTCGACCGGTTTTGACTTCACTAAAAATAACGGATATAATGTCTGCTGAAAATGAAATAAATCACTTATTTCTTTCTATTGGATCGTTTTTCATTATGCTTGCTTACTTTTCGGTCCAGTTCTAAGATCGAAAATTCACAAACGTGTGTCCGAATGCATACTAAGATTTTACGAAGAAATTTCAATCTTCAGCCCTTTCCATTTCAATTTTCCGTATTCATTAATAAATATTGTCTGGATGGATAATGTCTGGATATCAATCGCGTATAAAACTATCTATCGGCAGATAAAACTGACGGCATGTGGCGGCTTTCGTATATATGTTTGTTGACAATCGCAATTATCAGTGTGCTTAAACACGATACGCTCACACTAGCTTATTACAGGGTTATGGAGCAAAAGTCACAAATTTGCAAAATTGAATTTTTAAAACTAAATCCGTCCTTGTGTTCCCGAAAAATGTGATTTCTCATATCTCCCTTTACCTGATTTTTGTGAACGCAAGATGAAATTGTCCGTTCACTTCAGGCTTATATTTAAAACTTTTCTAGCTCATAATAATATTCCTTTATATTAAATCGCACATAAGCAACGAGGTTTGATCCATAAGGTGCACTAGCGTAGCAAAACACCTGTAAATCAAGAAAAGTTCCGATTCGGCACTATTTTGCCCAGTTTTGCCTGCCCTAAACCGATCTGAGATGAACTCCCCACATATTGCGCCTCAAATCACTACACAAACACATTTAACAACTACGAATGTGTGCCATACTACCATCTGAAATTTCGAGGATGACATTTCATGACTTGAGCAATCTACTGTAGCCACGTTACTTTGCATATCTCCACAGAAGTCACTAAGTGCTCCTGTTTTTTTGTTTGTTTGAGTAGGACAAAGTACTACGACAAAGTAAGCGTTTCAATCTTAAATTGAGTGATCCCTGTACTGCAAATGCCAAATCAGTTGGAGAAAACTGCAGAACTTGGTGCTTTCTGATGCATTAGTATAATGAAATTTGAAGTTATTTGTTAGTGGAAGTTTGTTGAATATAAAATTCTATATTAACGAAGAAAATTGAGAATTGTTGGGGTAATCCATAAATTTATGCATATTATATCTACGAATATGGAAAAGTAACCAGCTGCGGAGTTTATGCAATGGTGTAATAAGCCCAAAATCATCTTGTAGACGCTCTCCAGTTTGTCTGCAAGCATTAATAACAAGAATAACAAACTACGGGTTAAATGCATGCAACGAACAATATAAAAGTATCTTTGATTCGTCACTGGCGGGCACAGCAAACATTGCTAGTCAGCTCAATCTGTGTCAGACGGTCGAGGCTTGAGATTTCGGTCTGCATCGGCAACCGCAATGCGAACTGACTTCTAACGCGTTCTCCAGTAATATACAACCCCAAGGTTTCCTAATCACGTTTTATTTATTAAAATACCCAGTAATGTCATAAATGTGGTGCTTTTTGCCTATTCACCCGTATAGAATACTGGATAACTGCTACATGGGCCTGGAGTAAATAGTTTCTACCGAAGATGTGTCAGCGTTTAAAGCAAGCACTTCTCTTTTGCTTATATTGTCTTCTCTTAGTTTTTTTGACCTCGAAGTTGCCAGACATCCATGCATCAGACACGTTTGGTAGAAACATGAAAATGGTGAATCTTAAGTTAAATTAGAAGGTACCTATTCACATTTTGGAGGAATACTGGAGACAAAACAATGCAGAACCCCAACTTATAACTTTCACCTTCATTCAGTGGTTACCAGATTGCAAGCTCCTCCATATTTAAGATGAAGAAAATAGCAGACTTAGTAGAAAGATTTAAAACCTATCGAGGAGTTAAAGAAACTTTCGAACACCTGAGAGTTCATGGAATTAGTCTACAAAGATTTGAATTTGTGATTCCTATCTCTGATAAAGGAATGTAAGGGGTTTGGTTTAAAGCAAAAATAAATCTCCACATGTACTGGCGATTCACTTGGTTTATGCAAACTGACAGCATGCACGAAGGCTTTTGCAACTGACTAGAGACTGACTCTACACAAATCTGTGCATATTGTGAATAACATAAAAACAAAATATTAAAGACAGTGCCAGTTATTTAAGTCTACTCAATCCAATAAACAGAACTTTATTAACTCAACAGTGGGAACGTAACAAACTGAGTCGAAGACAACGAAAGGAGATAAAAAAATTAAAAAAAACACAAAGAGAGGCCACTCTAACAGCACTGTATGGAAATGTTTTTGTCGATAACGTGCCTTTAGTAGGAGTAAGAACCAAAAAAATGATCCGGTGGTTAATAAATATATGACCTTAAAATAAATGATGATAATTACATTAGCTCGAAATTTGGTGTGTACACCAGGTTCAACTACGATGCCCATAACATTTTAAATCACCAAGAAATTTGGTGCTTCTTTATAGAGGTGGCTTTATTTGCTGTTAGTCATCATTCTACGCAAAGAGAGCCGAATTTTAGCGGTTGAAGGATATCTTCTACGTTGTTAAAACAAAAGAGATACACACATATATATTTCAAAGACGTAAGACCGTACTTTCGACATAGATGATAGCTAGTACCAATGTCGGGAGTATGGTATAACGTCTTTTCCATATAAAATGCACACTATTTGTAGTACTACTTGTATGTGGAATGGGCATTACGTGGTGATTCCACAACAGTTGCTTGTCTTCGACTTAAATGTTCCTTGCAGTTTCGTGTCTGACTCTAAAAGTCATGTTCTGGTCACTTAAATTCATTTCCTGTACGTAATAATTGCCACAATAAATTTGTAAAAGGAGATAACCAACATAGATGAGGGAGACTGGATGGGCCATTCTTGGCTTACAAGGCGTCATCAGCCGACCATACCCAGCCCCAGATTTTGTAACCTCTACGGCTCCTACCCGCATCCGGGTGCTTAGAATTCCAACGCTCTAGCCATTGAGCCCCAAGCCCTGAAATCACCTCAGGACGAGTGCTTCCCGTAACCGATCGGTGTGCGTTCATCCACCACTGTTAATAGTCGCGCTCGAGACCGAAAGGACAACGAGCCCGTGGCTCACTGATTGTCGCAGGTGCGAGCCTTAGGGATTGCAAAACCTGGGGTGGGGCAAAGCTGGCTGACGACGGCTAACAAGACACAAATGGTCATTTAAGCCTCCCTTGGTTTTGTCAGCAATCTCGTTCTTTATATAATACTACCCACTGTGCGAATGCCTGCGGCGTTGTACCACGAGCAACAAAAGTAAAACAGGAATAGTGAGTCTCATTAACGACGGGTGAGTGTCCGTTCACGGTATATCATAGATATCATACCTATAGATCAGCCACACATTTCTTAGACCTGTTTTGTTAATTGCTTGGGCTTTACGACCGCCCTCAGAAAACCCCATTTTTTCTAAAGTTGTTATCTCAGTGCCTGCTCTGAAATTGCTTCTTTAGATCATGACAAGGCAATTTCTGTAATATTGATAATTTTCATTTATCTTCTTCACAATTCAAAACCATGCACGAAAGGTTCCCAACTTGTCAGACAACCTTCTTGATTTCATACGTTATGGGGCTTCTAGCCTATATGTGCTAAGAAGCAAACAGACCCCCATTCCCTTTTATCTCTGTGTAATGGTCATAATCAGCCATTTAAAACGTGTCGTTTTGACTATTCTACTCGACCGTGGCATTCGAATATTAAGGGGAATGATCACAGTTATTTGATCGAACAGACTTTCATACATTAATCATTAAGGTTCTTTTTCTCTTTTTATGGTTCTTCTTCGCAAAAAGCAGTAGCTAACAGTTTATTCGGAAACTGTCACTTATGGCAAAAGAGGACATTTAGCCGATTTCATAAAGTTTCTATCTCCTAATCAAAACCCAATTAGGTATATGCAGATTTGTTTTCCCTGGAGCCTAATGACACCTCGTAAGTTCGGGTTTTCTAAACCTGAAGTAATCAGTGCCAGTTTGGTTGCTGATTATGTCATTAGTGTACTGCAGGCTTGGAGAAATCGAAGGGTGCATCTTTCATTCTCCTATTCAGAAAAAGCAATTTCAAAAGAACTATTCCGACCAAACGGATAACAAAAGTTAACTTTACTTCTAGAAGATAAAGGAATTACAACGTTTTTGAGCTAAACCGATGCCTTACTTTCTGATCAAGGAGTCTCATTACTGTCGTTGTTTATGCGACTTAATGTCTAAACTTGAAAATCAACACCTAAAATTTCTTCTTTGGAGGTAAAATGGTGTTATACTTACTAAGAATGCTTTTTAAGTTTACGCATACATATATTTCGGTAGTTTTCCCAACTTTTGAATTCTGAAATTGTGCCGGAATTTACATTCTTCAAGGCCTGATATCTAATTTTTCTGTATTGCTTTCAAAATGCGTACAAACCCCAAAGCAGACGTTCCACTGTGAGATTTCGTGCCATGAAACACAAAAGACAAAAGGTGCTCACATGATGTTTGGTCATTGAAATGATAGAACAAAGGCAGCATGTGAGAAATACCCCACCCACAAGGATCTAGACACGTTTGCAGCGGACGTATTTTGTAAAACGTTTCTTGGAAGTAAGGATATCAAAAGTAACGACATGAAAGTAAACAAACAACTATGAGACAGCAGCTGCAATTGATACTTAAGATAGCGCCGTACATTGTAACCCTCGAAACCGAGAGCTCCATAAAATGTAAAAATAAAGACAGCTTACGTGAGATGAGAAACATATGTCATAAATCTCCCTTACTCGGTTCTTTCCTGTCGCTCTCAAAGCTTTATGTTTGCACCGTCCATCAAAGGTGAAAGAGTTGTGAATTGTCTTACGAAGAACCTACTACTGTTAGTAATTCTCGTTACCTAAAGTCAGCTGGCATTACCTTCTTTTTGAAAGTCAATTCAAATTTCAGCTGCATGCAGTATCTAAAAATGCAGGCATACATCCCCGGTCGAAAACATAATGAAGGGAGAATGGGTCTTGCTGATCATTTTTTCGGATATAAGGACCAGTCCCATGTTCGTTGAAATACACTTAAGTAAATTATTGCAATGCGTATCATAGTGTTGGGCCGGAAGTCATACGCATGGAAAGAAGGCCACATGTTTTGGTAAACTCTGAAGCAGGAGAAAGAACTGCAGCTTTTGTTGACCTGAATCGCCTTGTCCTGTTAATCATCCAGAATAATTCTCTAGTTTCGTTGCCGATGCTGAAGAAAACGCGCATAGGGAACCCCACACCCTAACGAGTGAACGCTAAAAGCTAGCTCCGAAGGCTTCTTGGTTGTTTCCAAACCAGACTTTTGAGAGTTGCTACTGACTACATCAAAAAATAAGGAAATTTCCAAACCCCCGATTCGGCATTTAGGCGATAGAATTCTTATTAAGTAGACTTCATGAACCTGGGAGTTCTTAGATCATAGTGGACGGTTACGAATTCCTGGAATTTTGAACCGTAAGGAAAACTCAAACAACAAAGACGCATAAAACTTCTTAAAACGAAAGTCAACAGGTGCGAGAAAGGAAAATTAAAAGGCATTAGCATTGGTCTAAGCAAGTCCAAATAGCACGAATTTGCGTTCAACGATTAGTTAAGGGACATTCTCGTCACGTTTTGATTTGGTACTCAATGTAGAACTTTCACAGACAGTCGCATAACGACTAGATAAATACACAGAACGCACTTTTAACACCGTTAATACTCCAGATTGTAAACAAAAGGACAAAGATCCGATGGCTCAACTGCAGAAATTTGGAATAATGATCGATGAACAAAAACGTGGACAGCAGGCTTAGGTGTTGCAAAAATTTGGGTTTGGTAAGGTTAGCTAAAGACTACTAATAATACAGAAATTTCCATTCTATTCTCACTTTTCTTGGTCATGATTCTAACTTTATTGTGCCATGGCAGTAAATGACCGAATTTAAAGTGATCTACTACATAGGGTGCAATGAAATATTTAACGGCGCTGAGATTCATGGCCATTGTCAAGATTTTTCCACACGATTTAGAACTGAATCCTGGCACAGGGTCTGAAGTGAGGGCAGGTTAGCAATTCAGTTGGCAGTCTTTTATGTAGCCGTTTTTACTGATCACATTTTGTGACATTTCCGAGTCAAACTGATTGACGTTAATGTAAGTTTGGACCAAAAACCCCGGGTCACAAGCAAGACCGATAGCTAGGACGCATTTAAGGTACGGTGTTGTTGAATCAAAAAACCAGAATTGTAATAACTTTTCAAGAAATTCCTGTCGTCGTCAGGAATGTAGTCCATTAACACGCAGACTGCCAAGCATGTAAATTTGAACTTACTGTTTCGGATGTCCTTGCCAGTAGCACATTATTCGTTTGCTTGTTGATGATCATTTAACCGGTTCTATTTTGGTTGTTGGTAGTACAAAGCCGATTTTTCCTCGTCCTATAAGAGCGTCATTCACCAGTCAATCTTATTTTCAAAACGGAGCTCTGGAGAGTTTGTTTTGCCCTGAGCCTCTTTTATGGCCCCTACATATGGTTCCATAGTAATGGGTAAACATTAATGAAGACGTTTAACTGAGGAAATCAAGGGTGTTGCCATAAGCATTTCCGGCTTTGTTAATCGTAATTACCTTTAAGAAAGAAGACTTTATATATTAACTTCAGTTTGTTGCTCAACGAGCATTCTAGTGAAAGGTTTTTTCCGGCTGGTCACGTATGGGCGCGTGGCTTAAGTGGTTGCCCCCACAGAGGATGGGATGCAGATGCACTGAACCAAAACAAAGGCCAGCTTGACACCCAGCACAAGTTAATCTAACCTTCTAGTGTCTGCCAAGCCCACAAATACTGCCAAGACGTCGACCGCTGCGACGCGTTGGTCTCTGCGCGCAATCTCAGCCCAGATGAGACAGAAGCTCGAACAATCAACTGGCGCATAAAGAAGGAAGGGAGAGGGCGGTCGACAATGGGGATGCATCCCCACGGAACACAGAAGCGTCCCTCACTATAATGAAGGCAAGGTGCTTGAAGCTCTCACGACTCACTAAACGTTTGGGCTTGGAAGGTTACCAACTGTAGAAATAACTCTGGCTTCTCAGTACAGACAGTCAGGCAGGAATGGCTTACTCCTAACGTGGGCTGCATGACACTCCCACACATGTGTGATCCCAGCCGCCACCTCCAAAAAACGTTGTAACTGTGGAGTGAGTGCGTCATTTTTGGAACAAGTATAAGGGATATTTATCTTCGTGAGCCACGGCATGCAAGTCTGCTACCAATCACTCTTACAACGCTCTGCCACTGAAGCCAGATTGGTGAGGCAGCAGATTGTGTGAACTGATGTGCTGGTCGGCGCGCAAATCCTCGTTCTGCGCCCACTGTGTGGAGTACAAGGTGGACATCGTTGCTCGAGCCAATCGAAATTTCGGTTAAAATACAGAGGAACCTCGGGTGACGAGCAGCCTAATCTACGAGCATTTCAGGTAACGAGCGAGCCACTCGCAGAAAATTTGTGTCGATTGACGAGCTTCCGCGCAGTTAACGAGAAAACCGCGTGGTGCTTCTGAGTGTTCCCATTGGTTCTCACAAATTGTCGGACGCTTCAGACTATATTTTATTGTTTTATTGCACAAGAAAATTTGCTGCCTCGTTTTAGAGACATCTTGAAATGAAGACAAAAGACATTGTCAATGGTAAGTTCCTTTGAAAGGCGCAGGAAAGACGGACAAGTGATAGTGAGTCACAGTCCGGTCCCAATCGGGTACATTTCACAAGAAGAGGGAGCCCGCCTGACTCAGAGGTGGATTTGTCTTCCACATCATAAGCTTTTTCCTACTCACCAATTCCCAATCGTCTCCCCTAAGCCAGCTTCTTCGCCGCTGGTGTAAGTGAAAACAGTAAAAGCGTTATAATGATTGCGGTATTATAAAATGTTTTATATTCACTTACAATTAACGTTATCGAGAATCTAACAACGAACGACGAAACCAGTGTCAGAAAAAAGCTTATGATATTGGAAGACAATCACTGCAATGCCGATTGAAACGTGACTCATATCGCGATACTCGCGCCTGAACACCGTGTTAATGTCTTTTGATATTCATTCAGATGATAGACGCTGAAGCTAACGTGCAACATAAACAATAAAATATGGTCTGAAGCGTCCACAACGAACAATGAACACTCAGCACCATAATTCTGCGCGAACTCGTCGTGGCGGTAATTACCTGAAATAACTCGTAGATTCTGGCAATTTCAGACTCGACGGCGATAACGCGTGGGCACGAAGACGGCGTATTCGCGCATCAGTTCACAATCTGCTGCTCACCAATCTTATTTCGGTAAACTGAAGCGTTAAATTGACGAACCCGCGTAAAGCGGCACGAACAATATCACCATACTGTTCCCAAAATAACGCACTCCTCACGATTACAACTTGGATTTTCGAGGTGACGTATAGTCACACATGCGGCACCGTTGAAGTAACCATTCTGCCTGACTTCGGCTCTTTGAGAAACCGAGTTCACAAACACCTACTACGGTTGACCGACTCAAAACCCCCGACGTTTTGCGATCGGTATTGACTTCCGGGCGCGCTGCGCCAGTGAGGACGCTTCATCAGATCGCATCCCCGACCAAACCGCCCTCCTCGCTCTTTATCGCCGGTGACCGTTCGAGCTTCTGTCATCTGTTCAGCGAATTGCGCGAAATTAACGTATGCTGGCTGTATCTTTAACCGGCTGTTGAGCAACGTACTAGAAAGTCAACGCTGGTAATCGAAAGCGCGGCGCTTTGTTTACGGTTCATCATCATCTATCTGTTTATTCTAAGCCATAACCGGCACCTTTCGCTAAATCACTGGATTGAACAACAAAAACTGAAGATTAATATCGTCTTTCTTCTTCAAGAGCAATTACATTAACAAAAGCCGAAAACCTTTATGTGGCACACCTTGATCGATTAAACGTCTTCGTAATGTTTACCCATTACTATCGAACCGCGCAGGGCAAAAGATGAACAAAACAACTCTCCCGAAAATTCCGTTTAATAATTGACTGGTGATGTTCTTTATAGGACGGCGTCGTACCTGCAACAGAACCGTTAATGATAAATCGGCAACTGGCAATATTTTGTACAGGTTGTCGGCAATAATTACGATAACGACGTCTGCATGCCAATGAACGATACGACGACGACGAAACCTAACGAAAGACAATGGTTTTTGACCGGCTGTACCAAACGCATAAATGCGTCTGTATCGTTGCGCAACGACCAGCGTTACATTAACGTCGTCGGTTGACTTTCGGCTGAAAATGTGATCGTAAAAAACGACTGCATAGACTGCCAGCTAATTGCTAACCTGCCTCGCTGAACCGGTATGGCTAAACTCGTGAAAAAAATGCGATCAACTGACACTGGTCAGCATCGTTAATCTTCGTTGCGCCTATAATGAATCTTTTAAGGTCGGTCTGCTGTAACAATAAAGTTAGAATGCATGACGCCAAGCGTGAATAGAATGAAATTTCTATTATTGGTGATGTTTTATTACCGAAACGCGAATTTGCACTAACGTCTTTTTGTTCGTCGTCATTATTCGAAATTTCTGCGGTGTAAATCGGATCTTTATTCTTTGTTCTGGTGGCACGGTGTTAAAGACAACAATTTATCGGTCGTTAACGTGGTTCTGCGTGATATGGTAAAAATATTCCGCGCAACTGGTTGAACCTAATTCGTGCTGTTGAACAACAGATAATGTAATGCCTTTATTTTCGCTCTATGCGCACTATTGACTTTCGTTGAAAGTTTATGCGTCTTTGTGTTTATTTCTTGCGATTCAAATTCGGGAATAAACCGACCGTCATATGATCTGAAACTCCCCTCGCAAGACTATCGCTTAAACTCGGGGTTTAATTTCGCCCATTTTGATGTGATCATTAACTCTCAAAGTAAACCGACCTTTATGCATCGTTAAAGGTATTCCTATGCGCGTTTTCGGCTCGGCGTAACGAACTGGAAGGTGATTGGTTAGCGGACAAACATTGAAATCGGCTGCTCTTCCGCGAAAGTTCTGCCTTTCTTCGTGAAACGTGACTTCCGACAACCATGATGCGCGTTGCCGATGATTTTACTTGAGATATTTCGAACATGAGACCTGATCATATGTCGAAAAGTGATGAACCGATATCCCTTCGTGGAGCCGAATATGCGTTAGGCGCGTCTGATTGACTCGAAGATACCGGCTGACGGTAACGGTACTGGCGATGACGGGTCACAACTCTGCTGATTAACATAAAGCTTTGGCGTTCGATGAATTTATGAGCATGTGTTTATATCTGCGTCAACTGTTACGTTTATCGGGCCTCTCATTTCGAAGGGTTACAGTAACGTATCGCTGGTAATCATTGCGGCAACGTCTTCGTTGCTAAACAATGGATTGCTGATGTCTGCTTCAAGGTACAGTGGTATTTCTGCGTAACGCTGTTATCGTTTCGATAACGTCATCGCCGAGCATGTTTTGTAACGAAAATCTGCGGTCAAGGCTGCGATCTGCTTTGGTTTTGTGCTGACTGAAATACTGAAGAAGATATCGTTTCTCAC